>JASAMX010012934.1:65000-69829 GCA_030248175.1 Microlaimidae sp. YZB2_3
GCAGGTAGTGCCTAAAAACTGACAAGCGTTGAAAAAGCAAGAAAAACTTATTTTTTATTATCGAAGAACATTGAACCGAAGTTAATTTTACAGAATATTTATTTTACCTATCACATAAAATAATAATGTCACGCAAAATTAGTATTTTGATTGAATTCTACCTGGCTAACCTCGTACAACTGTATGGAAGACACAAGAAGACCAATTAAAATTTGTGGTTTTATGACGTTAAAAAAACGATTTGGAGTGATATTTTTTTTAAATCTGGTTCCTTACAAAATAATAAAAATAACTTGAGGTTAGCCATTAAAAATTAAGACTTATCATCCATATTGTCTAAATTTGACAAATATTTGTTAAAATAAGGTATTTACTTTTTAATCTGTTTTTGCTCCAAAGTTTAATTTTTTTCGTTGCTAAATAGTCCATTCAATACTGCAATTTATCGAGGTAGCTAAGTTTAATTTCCCTGCAAACTATTTGGATGGGCTTTCTAATATGACATTTCCAGCAAATACATAACCGTGCTATTCATAAAATTTTTGGACCCGTCCAAAGCGGTCTGGGTCCACTTTTTACGCCGACCGGTCTGCGTAGAAAGCAGTCCCAGTCCGTTATTGCAATTGTAATGCACATGTCCAAATTAGCTGTTTCATTTGTCAGAGAATTGTTCAAATTTTTTTTTAAATTTTAAAATTTAATGAAATAAAATTTAATAAATCTTGCAACTGATATTCTAATTTCAACGTAGAATTGTAATAATCAAGAAATATTTAGGTTTTTAATAGTTTTATGCAAATTCGATTAAATGTGCATAGTAAAAAAGCGGTGTACTCGCGATTAATAGTACGACGATCAAAACGGACTAGGACCGCTTTTTACGCAAACCGGTGTACATAAAAATTGGACCCAGTCCGCTTTGGACCAGGTCCAAAAGTTTTATGAATAGCACGAAAGGAAACAAATAATTTTGAAAAAAATAATTTTTTATTTGTATATTTGGTTGTTTGATGTATGGTTGTATTTTGTCAAATTCACTTTAATAAAACTTTTTTCGAATTTAAGAGAGACATTCTAAATATTCTTTAAGTCCGTTTGAAACTTGCATGGTAGCTAAAATAAGTTGTATTTTAATAATTTTTTGTTTAAAATCAATTAAAATTTATTACATTGTGGAACAAAATCTAATTTTAATGAGACATATGAAAAAAATCTAATAATGCCGTGTGGAGGCATTTTTATAATGAGAAAGTACTTTACGGCATAAAAACAAACGAAAAATAAAAATTTTGCTGTCTATAACACTATAGTAGTGCAGTGGAGTGAAGAAATTGATCAATAAAAAGCTTAGAAGCGCTCAAAAGTTTTTTTGCGATTTTTTAAAATTATATTCTTCGCATCTTTAGCCCGATTGTTAAAATTGCTAAATTAATTCGTTAAACTCAAAAGCCGTCAGGAAGAACCAAATCTAACAAGCAAAGTTTTTATGATATAATCCGTATGTAGCAGTTATTTGAAACTTGAAAAAATGAACTTTTAATTTTTTTTGCTTTTTGTTAAAAAGATAAGCAGATTAGCATTTTAGTTTGGTAATAATGTTCATTTTATTTTTTTATTTTGAACCATTATATAAATAATGGGATAAAAACGAAATCGCAAATATTTTTATAAACGTAACATAAACACGATTTGAAATAAATATCGTAGCATCAATTTAAATAAAAAATTAAACAAACAGCACTTGATTTAATTTTTAAGAGGATTTTTTTAGTTTTAAGAATATTTGAGCTGGTGATAATTTTGCTTTTTGGAGCTCCTAAATAAACTCTGGAGGTCTAGTCTCTGGAGCTCCGTCCTATTTTTGTATTATTTTCACAAACAATCAAATAGTTATTTCATATATTATTTTGTAAGAAACTTTTTGTAAAATAAATTTTTTTAAAACGTATTCAAAAACAACAAAAATAGTCTTAAAAATGCAAGTAAAATAATGTGGAACATATTTAAATAAGCTTTAAATCGTTTATGTAGGGGGCAGAGTTCCGCTTTAAATTGTCGGAGCTCCAGAACACAAATTGAATGATCAAAAAATTGCTAGTTTAAGTGAGCTATTCAATTAATTATAAATAAACTTTTGGCGATTTTTTTAAATTAAAAATTGTTCATTACGGACCGAAAATAATTGAAATTTGTAATTTTAAAGTATTAAATTTAGTTCCGTTCAAAAGTGTTAAGATTTCTGCAAAAAATATATTTTTTTATTTTACGCTTCCTGTTAGCATTTGGGTTTAGTTATTATTTTAAAAACATATAAAATATAAAAAACATATAAAAAATAAAACATAAAAACATAAACATTATAATTTGATAAAACATTAAATTTGAATTTAGCCACCTCCAGCTGAGCGTAAAAACATCGATTTGGGACCTCTGAAAGCTGCAAATGTGCCTATTTTCTTCATTGTTGGTAAGTATATGTAGTATTGCACAAAAACTAGGTGCTGGCGACATAAATAGTTATATTCTAAAAAACGATATAACCAATTTTAAAAACTTTTTTTGTAAAAAAATTATAACGTTGAATGTAGCTAAACTATTTAGTTACACATATACGACTTTTATTCATGTATTTACATTTTCTTATGATATTATTGTATGCAACTGTGATTTTTTTTTGCATTCTGTAAAATGTACGATTACAAAAAATTAAATAACTTATAGCAAAAATATATAACATAAAAACCAAAAATTAAAAATTAATTAATATGCCAAAATAACTTGATTCCTTGAGTTTTAAAAGAGGCAATATACTAATTTGTGTTGTATTTTTTACTTTTTAATTGGTTTCATAAACCCATATATATATATATATATATATATATATATATATATATATATATATATATATATATATATATATAGGGGCTAAACCGCCGTGTAGCTTCCCCGCGCTACCAATGCTTTTATTATTTTTTAATAAAACTTTGAATTATTTTTGTCATCAGGAATGCAAGAATTAAAAAAAGTAATTTGTTGTTTTCACCAATTTCCGCGCGGTTAAAGTAGATGGTACTGGGAACTAAAGATAAATCCTATCAGGGTGAAAAAAGATAAGTGGTAAAGTAACCACTCGTTCTTTGAGAAAATATCACGTGCAGAGAAACACATGACGTAACTAAATAATAATTGGTTACATAACCGCTAAAAACTTTTTTAAAAATTTTTCTCGCTTACAGGTTTATTGTTTATTTCTTCCTGGCGGAGAGCGGTTACGCCCTTAATTTCAGCCTGGAAGACTTTAGCTTTAGTTTGGTTTCCACCACCAATTAAAACCGGTTTTATACTTTTTTGTGCGGTTTCTATGAGGGGCTGATCGTTGTCTGCTCTGTAAAATCCTTATTGTTGCCAAAAGGAGGTGATTGTGCGGTTGGGAGTTTTTGTTTGTCTATTTTTTCAATTTTTTATTTTAATCAATAAATCGATAACAATGACCTAAATGAAAAAAAGTGCTTCCTAAGAAAGTTGCGTAATTCGCTTTTGAGGATTGAGCTTTGGAATAATAATAATTTTAATAATAATAATAATAATAATAATAATAATAATAATAATAATAATAATAATAATAATAATAATAATAATAATAATAATAATAATAATAACGATAACGATAACGATAACGATAACGATAACGATAACGATAACGATAATAATAATAATAAGAAGAAGAAGAAGAAGAAGAAGAAGAAGAAGAAGAAGAAGAAGAAGAAGAAGAAGAAGAAGAAGAAGAAGAAGAAGAAGAAGAAGAAGAAGAAGAAGAAAAAGCAAAAGAAAAAGAAAAAGAAGATAAAAGAAAAAGAAGATAAAAGAAAAAGAAAAAAAGAAAAAGAAGAAGAAGAAGGAAAAGCAGAAAAAGAAGGTTCTGAATTTCAAAATTTACCCACGTTCTATAATAATTGGCGCGGCGCCGCGAAGCGAAATCGCCCCTTGGCGCTCCCGCACCACCCATGATATATACTAGAAAGGCGAGGGCCCTACGGGCCCTCTCCTTTCTAGTTTTGTATATCGATGTTGGATATAATTAAAATTAATATCCACATTAATAATAGTACCAGAAACGTTTTGAAACATAAAGCAAACAAATTTACTATTTATTAAATGGTTTAAATTGCAGCTCTTCAATCGTTTTGCAAGCTGAGTTCTTAATTTCCGCAAATTTAAAAATGATCAGAAAATTTAGAACATTATAAAATGAATTAGATAAATTAATTTATTTTTTAAAAATTGAGAACAAGGGGAGCTTTTTTAAAATCGGTTTCACCAGCAAAAAGGAGTGATCACACACCTTCCTTATCATTTTAAAAACTGCACTTTTCAAAATCGTTCGGTATCTTAACGCAAAATAAATAAATTGATCTTTCAGGGTGATTTATTGAATAAGAACTTTGCTTTTACAATTTAAAAAACATCGCGTTTTTGATTAGTCTTTTATTATGCACGTGTGCAATCCACTAAAAAAAATCCCCCCATTCTTAGCTTTCTAAAAAGCTCTTTACAAGTTTCACAAATAAAAAAAATCAATGCAAAAAAGATTTAACTTGTTTAAAGAGAATAAACCAAATTTCAAAATTTTAAATCAAAATAAAAATTCAACTTTAAAGAGTACACAAGAATGCATAAAACTATATTCCAAATTATCTTTAACTTAAGATGGTAAAATTTTAAAAATCTTTTGTCTATTTTATTTCTTCTACCTAATTTAATCAAAAATATATAATATAGGTGAAAGATGACTAATCACAAATCTATGATCATTTGAAGAACTGCACCTT
>JASAMX010012936.1:0-12506 GCA_030248175.1 Microlaimidae sp. YZB2_3
AGTCTTAAAGGTGGGTTAAAGTACCTCTCGTGGGCACGGTGGGAGGAGGGGGGTTAACCCCCAAATTCTGAGAAGGGGGTTTAACCCCCCTCCTTCACTCAGAAGTGGGGGGAAGGTCAACCCCCAATTTTGGAAAAATGAAAAAAAAAGTGTTTAAAATGACTTCTAACTGCCTCCAAACTTAAGTTTTGAAGTCAAAACGAATGTTTTAAACAGTAAAAAGATCAAAAATGCAATAAAACAGGCTTTTTGACCAAAAACTAGCGTTGTTTACCTATTTTTTAGTTTAAAATCGAAAAACGATATGGGTTAAATGCACTCCAGAAAAAAACGATAAGCGTATTTTGCGTTTCTCAGATTTTAACAACCCCGACCCTAATTTGGGGTTTAACCCCCCCACCCCAGACAAACTTGCCCATGTATGGTTACGGCATACGCTAAGCGGGTTTTCGTTTCGATATGGAGTGTATCAAGTAGAAACCTATTAAAACTTGTGTGTAGAACGCAACAAATATTGGCATAGATAAGATTGGCCGAAATTAAGTCAACTACTTTTACTTATATGGTTTGCATAATTAGTTTAAATATAATAAGAAATTAAATTTAAATGTTTGGCCTATTTAAATACTTCTGACCAAAAAATAAATTCTTAAGTAAAATTTGTAATTTGTATTTTTTAAGATTACTAAAAAATGATTATTTTAATTATTTTTTTTGCTTAAAGGAACAGTAAAACACATAATATAAAAACTGTTTTTACATGGGTATTTTGCATATCTGTTTATTTTTGCAGTATATAAGGTGGAAACTATTTGTTTTGACGTTATAAATTTTTTAACAGATACACCAATAACATGCGTTCTTTATGACGTAAAGTCGATTAACCCTGTTTCTTCCAATTGGAACGATTTTTTTCACGTTAAAAAAAATTTTTAGGAATGGCTTAAAAAATAAAATGCATTGGAATTGCTAAAAATGCATGGCAGCATAATAGGTCAAAACCGCGCCATAATTTTTTGGATACTTTTTCATTTTTGGGCACGGGGGCATAATCCTTTTATAAAGGGGGGGGGGCATTTCCAGACAGTGCAAAGGTGTGCACCTGTGACAAATTTTTTTTAATCTGGGAAGTTACTCCTATAACGTAGATAATATCTTATTCATAAATTAATCTTTTGTAACCAATTTGCATCGAATAATAACAAATTTTTTAAAATATATTTATCAAACAAGCTATTTATTTACACAACGTAAAATCTCTATTTTAGCTACGGAATACACCACAAAAATAAAGGTAAATTAGAAAAAAAAACATGATTTTAAACGAAACGCTGATATTTAATATCATCACAAGCATTTAACACAGTTTATAATAAATTCAAACTATCTAAATTTGATATATTACAAAATAATAAATTAAATATATACATTTAAATAGCACCACAAACTTACACCAGGAAAAAACCAATTAGGTAGGTAAATAGGTATGCTTTATTTTTGTTTTAAGTTATGTCATCAAAAATATCTTTTTAGTTATCACAAAAATTTCAAAACTATGTTGACTCGTAAAAAGCTGGTTAGTTTGATAATTATTATTTTACTTAATAAACTATTCAGATATAACATTAACTTATTTGCATAATTACCAATTTAATTTTGCGTAAACATGCATTGTCGACCTAATCTTGTAAGTTTAAAAAACTATAACACTTTTTATATGCAGTTTAAAAACTATAACACTTTTAAATTAAATGCAAATAATCCATTAACTTAGGGTAAATAAAAACTATTGATCAAAAAGGAAAACAGAAACAAAATTCAAAATTTTTCTTAAACCGCATTTTATATAAAAATTTGCATCAAAATTACATTAAAAATGTTCAATAATTACGGTGGGTCACGGTCGGTAAACAGGATTTAGAAAAACTATGTTTTGAAGACTTTGGAAAACGCAATTATAAATCTGCTGTTATTATTCCATTTCATGTCGCCGGTTCAGTTTTGTTGTTAATTGTGGAGTTTCCGTTGAGCTCTTGGGCCAGATCCGAAACCGGTTGTAGATCTAAATTATTGTATCACGTAACAATTAACATAAAAAAGGAATAGCATCTACGAAAAAACATAGATTATGATGCCACCAACGAACATGTCTAACATAACAATACTGTAAATCACGACTGTGTTCCCTGCCGAGAATTAAATTAATTTTTTAATTTTAAGAGTGCGGCCAGTCCCACACATAGGTGGGCAGCCTCCCGGATTTTTTTTTTGGGGAGGGGTATACCTGATCCCAGAAATTCGGGGGGGGGGGTGTCCCGAAAAATTTTTTTGAGGTATACCTCGAATACCCTATTTTTAGCGTTTTTAGTACTGGGACCTCCCAAATTTTAGGGGGGGGGGTGTCCGGGGTACCCCCAAATTTTAGGGGATGGATTTCGGCTATAATCGGAATTTTTGGGTGGTATAACCACCCCTGCCCACCTATGGTCCCACAGTACACGAGAGCATTGCTAATAGAGGACTGAACAAGGCCAATTTTTCCCCAAAACGAGAACTTAAATAATTAATGCTCTGACTATAAAACAGAGTTTTATAAGTTAAGGTAGAACACACAGTTATGACGATTTTTACTAAAAGTTAGATATATCAACTTTGAACTTAAGTATTAATTTTTGTCCGACAGAGTATAGTGCGATCAAAAGCTCAGATTATGATGTATTCAACGATAAAAATTTCATCGTTTACGGGTTTTTTCATTTCGAGATATAATTCGATGAATTTAAAGCTCAAAACACAGTTTTTAGCCTTTTAAAAATTTAATTCGCTCAGATTTTGCTACAATTTTATAGAAAGTTAACAAAAAATAGGGGGCATCTTTTAGATGTGGTTTGGAGTCAAACGTAATTCAAGATTTTAAGAAAATTAAAAAAATCGATGTTTTTAAAAGAAAAATCAAATTAAAAAAATCCTGAATTAGTTTTATAATCAAATACAAATCAAAGTATTGATTAGACTTGTGTCTAACTATTTCCAAACTTTCATTAAAATCTGAGCGAATCAAATTTTTTAATTTTTATTTAAAGTTTTTTGATTTCACGCCAAGAAACTACATTTCCAAAGGTTTGTTTAAAACCAGCTTTTAAGGAAGGACACTCAGATGGGCCAGTAGCTGAGCGGTTAGAGCATCGGACTGATTCTCGGACGCGTAGGTTCGAGTTTCCAGCAGGGAATATTTTTAACGTCGAAAAAAAATTAATTTTTAATCTTTTAATTAAAAAAGGTTTATTATTCAAGATACGCTAAAGGAAAAACGAAAAAAATAGAATATTTTTGGTAATGAATTTTATTAGTGTATTGTATTTTTGACATGTATTTTATTGATGTTATTTGATGATTGTAGACGATAACATTTTTTACAGAAAAATGAATGTCAAAAATTGAATCAGCAGGTTCAATTATTTTAGTAAAAAGTAATTAGTAAGGATCTGCCGTCAAAATCTAACTGTGGTGTTCTACCTTAAATGGAACCACCCTCGATTATAATGGCATAGTAGTCATTTTAATTCGGCGAGTTAAAATGGAGAAGAAGCCATGATAATAGCCATTTATAGATTTTATTTTACTTCATTTATACTCACAATTGTAATACTGTCCGGGCCGCACGAGTTCCCGGTGACCCCGGCCCGGAAACCCCGGCCCGGGTCCCGGACCACAAACCTGGGTTTTTTTTTTCGCCAGCGCCTAGGCGCCAGCTGGCGCCTAGCCTCCAAATTTTAGGCGCCAGCCCAGAAATCTAGGCGCCAATAACATAAATTTTTTTCTATTTTCACAAAAAGGCCACATATTATTAGTTTTTTTTTCATTATATGCATATTTTTAGATGGCTTTTGTAGTCAAACGTTTCGTGTTGTATAGTAGTACAATTAATTTTAAAAAACGACTCATTTTGCCCATCTCAATACTCAACTTGAAATGCGTAAAATTTTGTTCAAGAATTATATAATTTAACAAGAAAACATAAAGACTAGTGATGTTCCTACCCTCCCACATCATGCTCCGGAGCCCCGGCCACTTATAGCGGAGGGAGCTTTGGAGTTCCTTCCCTAAAATATTTGATTTCAAGCTTATTTAAGCTTAAATGTTTTAATTATTTTATTTGCATTTTTACAGTTTTTTTAATTGCCTTTAATAAGTTTTGAAAAATTTTAGTTTACAAAAAATTTTTTACTAAACAATCTCTAGCATAGCTTTTTTTATTATTCACACAATTAGTACAACCATAGGTGGGCCGTGAATTGCTCGTGGACGTGGATTGCTCCGTAGCTCTACAAAGCGGAGCTCCATTACAGACAGCTTGAAGCTCAACATTTTAGTGTTAAAGATAAATTAAATTCTTTTTAACACTTTGAAAATTCTTGCAATATCCGTGCAAGCAAAAAAGGATTTTCTAAGAAGTTCTTATCAGGTTTTAATCAAAACTAATAATAGGTTTTTTTATATTTTTAATTTTAAATTGTTTTTTTAATTAAAAAATGTTAACAGTTAAATCTTTACATATAATCTTACATATATATTTTATCTTTATTCATAAAATATTAAATTGTAGATAAACTATAGAGATATACGCGCTGAGCAAAGCGAAGCGGAAGAAATTTTTTGAAAATAAGTGTTTTGAAACCTTAAATAACTTTCTTTTTGTCTGGTGACTAGAAAAAACGGTAAAGAATATGGCCAAAAAGTCACAGCCGGCGCCTAGACCTAAAATTAGACACAGGGGAAAACAAGCACCAGGGCGATAGCAGAAAAAAACAACCTAGAATCGAAGGCAAAACGAGCTTTCAGAATATCATACAAGCATCGACCAGCAAGCTAGGGGGGGCTACATAGATCGCCGCTCGTCCACCCCGGGGGGAAGGCAGGGGGGGGGGGGGGGCGACCACCGGCTAGGGGGGGCGACCCATCCGAGATCTCCGACCAAGGGGGCGGGCAGGGCAGGGCAGGGCCTGTCCCATATTTATGAAGCTAGTGGAAGAAAATTTTTGAAAATCAGTGTTTTGAAACCTTAAAAATTTTGTGTTCTTTTTGTCTGGTTGACTAAAAAAAAACGGTTAAAGAATTATGGCCAAAAAGTCTAGGCGCCAGCCTGGCGCCTAGACCTAAAATTTTAGACACCAGTGGGAAATTCTAGGCGCCAGTGGCGTCGATTTAGCATGAAAAAAACAACCTAGAATCGAATGGTCATTAAACGAGCTTTCAGAATATTAATCATACATGAGCATGGACCGGCAAGCTAGGGGGTGGCTACATAGGTGATTTTGGTCGGGTCCGCTAGGGGGGGTCCACCCCCGGGTGGAAGGCCAATATTTTTTGGGGGGGGGGGGGGCCGTCCCCTGCTTTTTGGGGGTCGCCCCGGGTGCAGATTTCATTTAGGGGGTCGGGTCGGGCGGGCAGGGCCTCCCAGTTTTTGAGGAGGGGGAGGGCGCCAGACTCTGCCGCATTTTGCGCCGCGAAGCGGCGCCAGGTGGACCCGAAGCGTCTGCCGGGGGGTCTGGGGGGTGCCCCCAGCCGCCGGAGGCGAATTTTTTGATTTAGCATTAAAAATGAATACAAATTAGGGCTTAAAAATACCTATTTACATTGAATTCAAGGCAGCCAGACCGGCAGAATCCACTTTTGGCATACCCCAAGAAAGAAGATAGGGAGAAGCAGGGTTCATAATGAAGTCACCTTCGCTTTTACCTCCCCCCAGGACCTACCTCATCTTCTTTATTTTTACCCCGGCCAACCCAGAAAGGGGGGGGGGGGCATGGCCCCCCTGGCCCCCCCTGGCACAGGGCCTGGGTCAGGGGGTCCTATTTTTTTAACTCAATAATTTAAGTGTTTTTAGGTCTAATATTGAATTTTGAGTACTAAAACAGCTTATTTAGCCCTAAAAAGTGTATTTAAACACTGTTTTTAACTAAAAAAACCGTGTTTTTGACAGTAAATAAAAAAATATACTTCCAAATTGGTCCGGGAGGGGGGAGGGGGGGTCAGCTTTGCTGGGGGTGGAAGGTCAGGCCGGACCGCTCTCGACCTTTGGTGGGGGGGAAGGGGGGGGGGGCTAAATTGCTAAATTTTTTTAAGGGGGGGTCCGAGGGGGGTGCACCCCTCTGTCCCCCCCAAAAACACCTATGGGTGGCTACCCCGGGTAGATGGCCCTTTGAAAGCTTAGAGGGGGGTCCGTACCCCCCACCCCCTTAGCATTTTAGGGTCGACACTGGGTAGACCAGTTTGAAATCCAGAAAGTCAAATTTAATCATTTTTGTTTAAATTTTTTAGTACTAATATAGAATTTTATAGGTATTTTATAGGTACAAAAATAGGTATTTATGTATAAAAAGAGTACAAAAGTACTGTTTTTTACTAAAAAATAGTGTTTGTAACAGTTAATTTTGACCTAAATTCATACTCAAAATATGGCTAGACAAGGGGGGGGGGGAGCGGGGAAGGGGTAGATTTGGAATTCCAGAGGGAGGTAGGGTGTCAAAATTAAAAAAATTTTGGGGAAAGGGGGGGGGCTAGATTTTTTTTCTGGGGGGGGGGGTCCAAAATTTCGAGGCTAAGGGGGGGTGGACCCCACCCTACCCCCCATGCTCATGCATAGATGAACACACCAGTCAAAAAGCTAGGGGGGTTTACCCCGGGTAAATGACATTTCAAAATCTAGGGGGAGCCCTAGAGAGGGTCGAACCCCCCCTAGCTTTCTAAGAGAGGGGGTCGACCCGGGGTGGAAGATGTTGAAACCTAGAGGGGGGGGTCAGGTGGGGTCCAATTTCGGAAACAAAATACTTTTAAACCATTAAATGTTTAATAATAGTTTTTTATAAGATAATACTACATTTTATTGAATAAAAAGCGATATTTAGGTATAAAAAGGGTGTAAAAACATAATAACAGTAAAAAAGGCTCGAAATTCGTGCGCGGAAATTCGTGCGCGCACGAATTTCGTGCGCTAACTTTATATACGTATATATTCCTCATAAATATAACAATAATTTTAGTGTTCTATACAAATTTTTATAATTTATAATAAACCTTAGGTTTTTTACAAACTGGTTGGTACGTTACATTAAAAATAAAAAAAATAAAATTCATGTTCGTTTTAAAAACGAACCGTTTTTTTAAAAACGAACGGTCCGTTTTTTTTAAACGACCGGTCCGTTTTTTGCGCTGCCGCCGTTCGTTAAACACTTGCCCGGCAAGTTGCCGCATGCAAAATAATGAAATGAAACAAAATACAATGATTATTATTATTTATTATGTAACCGGAAAATAGAAGAAAGTTGGTCAAACTTTTACCGGAAGCAAAATAAATCAACAAAAAGGTACCTCTCATAATATGTTAACGTTTTTAACAGTTTCCAAAAGTTTTTTTGGCAGGTCCAGGCTATTCCCCCCTAAGTAGCCCAGTCCAGGCTCCCCCCCCTAAGGATAAGGACCCTTCAGCATACATGGGCAAGTTGGTCCGGAGTGGGGGGGGGGTTAAACCCCAAATTAGGGGGGGGGTTAAAATCCGAGAAACGCAAAATACCAATATCTTTTTTTTTGTGGGGTGCATTTTACCCATATAGTTTTTTGATTTTGAAGGAAAAATAGGTTAAAAACACTAATTTTAGGTCAAAAAGCCCTTTTTATTGCATTTTTGAGCTTTTTATTGCTTAAAACATTCATTTTGACCTCAAAACTTAAGTTTGGAGGCAGTTATAAGTTATTTTAAAGACATTTTTTTTCTTCATTTTTCCAAAATTGGGGGGGGGCGCGTTTTTCCCCCCCCATCTTCTAGTGGGGGGGGTCAAACCCCATCTTCTCAAAATTTGGGGGGGGGGTAACCCCCCCCCAACCCCCCCCCCCCCCAGTGCATGTATGCCCTTCAGTCCAGGCTACCCCGGGGTCAAAATCGCCGCCCCCCCCCCTACAAAATGGCCGCCCCGGTAAAAATGGGCTGACCCCAGGGTCAGACCCCCCTAGCCGTCAGGGGTCGGACACCTATGTTTGTGTTGTCCCCAGCTGGTCCCAGCTAGGGCTTTGAGGATACTTTTGCGCCTAGATGCTTTGTTTTTGATGGTGGTGAAAGAGTTGTTGAAGGTTAGTTTTGTATCGAAAGTGACACCTAGGATTTTGGGGTTTTTGTTGACCGGTAAAAGTTGGTTATGTATGGTCAGACTTTTGGGTGGTAGCATAGATGAACACGGTCAAAAAGCCAGAGGGGGGGTGTTTACCCCGGGTAAATGACTTTTCAAAATCTAGGAGGGGGGTCCTAGGGGGGGTCGAGTCGAAACCCCCCCCTAGGTTTTTAGGGGGGTCGACCCGGGGTGCGAAATTTTGAAATCTAGAGGGGGTCAGGTGGGGTCCGGAGTCCAAAGCAAAACAGTTTTAAACCATAATTACTTTAATAATAGTTCTTTTTATAGGATAATACTACAATTTATTGAATAAAAAGCGATATTTAGGTATAAAAAGGGTGTAAAAACATGAATTTGTGTTAAAAATTCACGTTTTTGGAAGAAAATTTAGAATAAAAAAGTACTTAAAATTTTCTCGAGAGGGGAGGAGGGGGGGTCAGATTTCAAAATCTAGAGGGGGTCAGGGGTAAAAAATTCGAAAATTTGGGGGAAGGGGGCTTTGGAAATTGTGCTCATGTAAAAATTTTGAAAATATGTGCTCATGTATGATCTTAATGTTTTTCGGCTAAAGCTTCAGCACTTTTTGAAATATTTTAAGTATGATAAAAAAACCCAAAAAATTCAGTTCTTTCGACAATTTTTGAAATTTATCTCAAATTTCTGTCAAAAACAAAACCAGGAAAATTTGGTCAAAAACCAGCAATATTTATAATATTTTTTGCGTAATAAAGACTATAACATACCGGGTTACTCATAGGTGCGCAATGGGAGGGGGGAGTTATACGACTTTTCCAAAACCACGATTACTGCCGACCCCCCTCCTAAAATTTGAGGGGTCCCAGTACTAAAAACGCTAAAAATTGGGGTATTTGATGAGGTATACCCCAAAAAAATATTTGGGACACCCCCTCCCCAAAAAAAAAATATCGGGTCGGGTATAACCCCTTCCAAAATCGGGAAAGCTGCCCACCTATGGAATTACATAACATAAAATATATCAGAATGCACAAGAATGTGCTATTCCAGAATTTCAAAAATCATCACGAACTTTTTAACACAATTTTGAAATAAGCTTCAGAAACTGTTACAAATCTTCGGTAGGCGTTTTTTAAACACTTGAAATATCTCGAGAAAAGTACTAAAGCTTCAGTCAAAAATGAATACTACTACAACAATATTCTATTATTATAACGCTATTTTTTGTAAGTTTTTGAGTGACTTGTTTTGTTTTGCTTTTGATGTTTAAAATTTTGTTCTATGACTTACTGAATTTTTTTGTGCCAAAAATGCACAACACAAACTAACAGTTATAAAAAAGAAAAAAAAACAGGTATCACTACAAAATTAAAAAAATAGTGCATAAAATGTGGAAATTTTTTATCTCTTTTGTAGAGAATAAAATATGTTTGGTCAAGTTTGACTTAAAAAAACGCAAAAAAATCTTAAAATTCAGGCTAAAGCTTATATTAACTTTTTTTTTACAATAATTATGGCAATTTGGCAAATTATTATGCTTGAAAAATATTGGCATTTTGGACAAAAACGTTTTTGCAAGCCTACGCCTATTTGTTAAGCCTTTTATGACACCAAAAATATATATTTTCTGACAGTTTGTTCTTGTTTTTAAACATAATAACAGAAAAAACTACTAAGACTCCCACATTTGGGGAAGGGGCTGTGGGGTGGGAAAGGAGGAGTAATCTTGAATATTCCCAACTCTTAATTTTTAGATAGATGTGAGAACTATTTAAATTATCATAAATAATAATTAATCAGTTAGTGCTAAAAAGTTGAAATAATTTTCTAAAGTGTAGCTTACTTACTTTTAATTTGTAAGCTAAGCTGTGCTCGCTCTTCCTGTAAAGCGCGGTTTAATTTTTCATGAGCGTCGATCACTTTCTGTTTTTGCATTAGTTTGGTGTCCCATTCTGTTTTGGCTGTTGTGAGTTCCTTTAAAGCCTCGTTGGTCTCTTCAAAACGTTGTCGCCACTTTCGCGATTCCCCTTCGCATTTAATTAACTTTTTATTCATCTAAAATAAAGAAAATTTTAATTTAACAAGAACGGTTTTCATTTTTTTAACGCAAGAACAAGTTATTATTTCAGTAAAGGCTAAAAAACTAAAATATTATTTTTGCTTTTTAAACGAGATTTTTTCTCTGAATAGAGTCTCAAAAAGTAAAACAAAATAGTTTAAAAAAATAGTTTGAAAAAAATTAGGAGTGATATCTGATTTTGAAAACCCCCAGATTTGTAATTACTTTTAGTTTTAAAAATTAAAATAAAAACGAATTATAAGTTGGGCATATTTTATTTTGGATTTTATTCAGAGTGCGTTCAAAACTTTGTGTGCACAATTTCCTTTTCCTATATTTTAGTTCGTTTCAAAACCTTTCTTCAAATTTTGAACATTGTTTTCTAACCAATTTACGCTTTATTAAAGTTTACATAGTATCATTGCTTGACCACTAACTAATATTTAAGATGTCGCATGAAATATACTAAACATTTTCTATGTAATAAATAATTATTTTATTTATATATTTAACATAAATTAAAATATTAGACGTTTCGATTATTAGACCTTCTGCGATGCAAAATATAAATCGCACGCTTCTTAGTGTATTTTATTGTGCCTGGGTGGATAAGGGAAGCCAAAACTGACGAAAGGACGCTAAAAACAGCAAATTTGAGTATTATTAGAAGCATCGGCGCGTTTAATTTCTGCGTTTAAAATCTAAATTGCACTGAGTTTTGCTTAAATAAAGGGAAAAAAACACAATTTGACCACCGTGCAACAATTTTCCTGTAGTATAGGTTAATAAAAGGAGAAAAACAGTTTTTTTAAATTTTATTTTCTTAATTTTTGTACCTCAATCTCATAACTGCAGCAAAAACGCTTGTTCTATAAAAATAAAAACAAAATGTGATCATACTTTTTCTAGTTCTGTCTGGAATTTGCTAAAGCTATTACTGCTGTCCTCCAAATTGTTTTTAAACTCTTCATATTTGGCGGAATATGTGGCCAGCTGTTCACGAAGGGACTTTTCGTTCAGTAAATGTTCTTGAAGCTGAATTTCTTTTGCCTGCAGCTTTTCTACCAACTACAAAAATTAAATTCAACGCAATTATATCTAAAAATATGCAAAATGTATTATAATTGGCATTGACATAATAATGCTAATTCAACAATAAAACTCACATCATTTTTGTTTGTTTACAAAATGTGATATACAAAACTAAAATATATTAGAATTTAAACAAGTAAAATTATTATAACATAAACTGAATAATAATTATTATATTATAAATATAGTTATTATAATTATAAATTATAACGTAAACTAAAGACTATTCACCGGACTCTAAATAAATTTTGTACTAATCAAAATAATATTAAATTAAACGAACGAAACGTAATACAATTCTTATTTTGCTTTTCTTTGTAAAAATACCTTTTAAATTCTAACACTTATTTTGACATCAATAAAGAAAAAAAAAGTGTGTATGTACAGTGGCGTTCCCAGGATTTCATTTCTGGGGGGAGGCGGTCTGGGGGTTATATACTAACCTGGGGGCGGTCTGGGAGGCGGCAGCCCCCCAGAAATGGGGGGTCTGGGGGACGAAAGTCCCCCAGCGGGGTCAAGGGGCAGAATCCCTTGTCAGGGGGGTCCGGGGGCAGAAAATTTTTAATTTAAGGCGCTAAAATACACTAGAAATTTTAATTCCAGATGATGATTAACACAAAATTTAAAGTTTTTTATCCTTATACATTAAAAACATGTGTTTAAAACGTTAATAAAAGGTTAATAGTGTTTATAGTAGTTGTATTTAACAATTATGCCTTAACTATTGAGCGGAAAAATCGATTTGAAATCGAAAAACTAAGATAAATTGTCAATTTAAATTACCCGCGAAGCGGAGAAAATTTGGTTTTTTGACTATTAATAATATTAATAGTCAAAAAAACCAAATTTTCCTGAATGCTTTTGGAAGGCATCAGGAAAGTTTCTGTATTAATATTTAAGAAAAAAAATTTTCTCTCCCAAAAAACGTAAGGGTCCCCCCTTATGAAAAAATCCAGCTTCGCCGGATTTCGGGGAGGGGTGGCCGCCCCCGCACCCGCCCCTCCCCCCTGCTGGGCACGCCACTGTGTGTACAGTGTACTTTTTTGCTTAAGTTCTTTCTTACCGTTTGTTTGTCAACTAATCCTTCTTGGCCGATTTTTTCCATAGTGAGACATGCCTGTTGGAGCTTGGCGTTTAGGAGTTCCACCTCCAAGTCCCTGGTGTCCATGAGTTTCTTGGTCTGCTCCTCCTTGGTCCGGTATTGCTCCTCCAGG
>JASAMX010012937.1:0-24840 GCA_030248175.1 Microlaimidae sp. YZB2_3
AAGCATAGTTTATGCATAGTTTAATTCTTCTGTTTTCATCATTTCATTGTGTTTTTATTCTTTTTTTATTTTTTTTTTCTTTTGTAAACTTATACCCAGATAAATATTTTCTATTGAATGAAAATCCAACCAGAGGTCATTCAAAAAAAAAAAATAAAGGTTAAACACTGCAGAATAAATTGTAAGAAATATAGTTTCTTTAATAGAGTCACAAATAAATGGAACTTGCTTAGTGAAGCTCAAGTTAACTCTACTTCATTGTGTCATTTTAAAAAGTCTTTACAGCAGAAATAAACTTCTATTAGAACGCCAAATGACTAAGAAAAGAGCTTTAAATTTAAAGCCTTTAGTCATTTTTTTTTTCTAGCAAGCCAGGACTTCTTTTGTGATATTATGTGTAATAATGTTTAAATGTTTTGTATTTTCTTTTTTTGTTATTGTAACTCAACTGAGTTGCATTAACACTATTATATTTATTGTTTGTTTTTTTTGGTAATACGATGATTTAAAGTTTATTTTTTCTGTTGTATCTTGCTGGAAAATAAATTCTATTCTATTCTAAATTAAAAAAATCTATTTAAAATAACAGTGCAAATTTCTACCAATTAACTTTTAAAACAAAAAAAATCAATTTAAGATTCTTTTTAAATATATTCCATTGCTTATGTTTACATATCAACTTTTTTATTACAATCATGTATCATATATTTTACTGAAAAAAAAATTCATTCATTATATTTTTTTAATTAGTTCAACGTCCGTACATGGGTTTTCCATGAATACATGAACTACTCTATAAATGGACTAAATACTTTTTTTGCATAGGGTTATTTTACGGTACTCCTGCCGTATGTGATGCTTTGCATTTACGTTTCATAAATGTTAAAAACTTTAAAATATATATTTTTATTTTATAATCAAAAAACACGTTATTTAAAGAAAAATAGTCTTAAAATTAAAAGTAAAAATAGTGAAAAAAGCCCATTTTGTATGGAGCTTCTTGGACTCTCTCCCTTGCCAATCGGCAGAGTCGTTTTCATATCCGCCATAAATAAATACATATATGTGAAAGCAAGATTTTTATTATCTGGGTGGAGGTGTGATACTGCATTAATACCAAAAATATATGTTATTGATGGTGCCGAATCTGAATATCACCCTGATAATTAGCGCTTGGTAGTCATTCTCGAGATATTAAAGGGGGAGTTCAACAAAACCTAAGCCTAAGCAAAACTTAAGCCTAAGCCTAAACGAAACCTAAGCCTAAACGAAACCTAAGCCTAAGAAAAACCTAAAAACAAAAAAATTTATTAATGATAAATTTTCATCAAACGGTATGTTTTCAAGGATTGAAAATAAACCATCACTTTTGCCTAAACTGAAAAAACCCGGTTGGCGACCTTAATCAAAACAAAAATCAGCCTGGCGATCTTAATTTAAACAACAATCAACCTCTCAGTGATGTTAAACTTAGAAAAAACTATGCAGTCATCATATCATGGCGATTTAATGTGCTGCAGTAACCTAGTGCAGTGCCAATCAAATTAAAAAAATGTATTAAAAATAACAGTGCAAATTTCTATCAATTAACTTTTTAAACAAAAAAATCAATTTAATATTCTTTTTAAATATATTCCCTTGCTTATGTTTAGCCATTATATTTTTATTTAATTAGTTAAACGTCCGTACATGGGTTTCCTATGAATACATAAACTATTGTATAAATGGACTGATACTTTTTTGAATAGGGTTATTTTACGGTACTCTCACCGTTATGGGATGCTTTGCATTTACGTTTTATAAACGTTAAAAACTGCACAAAAGTATATATTTTTATTTGATAACCAAAAAAAACATGTTATTTCAAAGAAAATAGTCTTAAAGTTAAAAGTGAAAATAGTGAAAAAAGCCAATTTAAAATTAAAAGTGAAAATAGTGAAAAAAGCCCATTTTGTATGGAGCTTCTTGGACTTTCTCCTTAATATCTGGAAAACGGCTAATGAGCGCCAATCGGCATAGTCATATTCATATTCGCCATAAATAAATACATATACGTGAATGCAAGATTTTCCTTATCTCGGTAGAGGTGTTATACTGCATTTGGCTTTTGCTTAGGCTTAGGCTCGTGCTTGGAAATCCTAAGGAACTAGCCCCTATCTACCAATACAAGGAATAAATTGGTTTCACAAGTAAAATATACATAAATTGTTCTTTCAATAAATCAAAAAGGAAATGTATCAGGAAACAACTGGTACACCAACGTAAGAGAAACCAACTACAAAAACTATGAATCAATCTAAACAAATTCCTAATAAACCAGAGTTTTATGAATATCAATTATTACAAGGTCTTCCAATCAAAAAAGAGTTTCAATAAAGTACAACAGGCAAGAAGAAAAACTGCTCAGCTGGCACATAACTAGAAAAAAGAATGGAAGCTCCATAATAATTTAAACAAAACACTTGTGAAACTATTTAACCAAGAAGATCATAGAAAAGGTGGCTAAGAAAACAAATAATATATAGAAACACGTAAAACCTATCCTAATAAGAAAATTAGTAAAAAAAACTATAAGGAAACAGAAAATACCCCGAATTAACACACATGAAAAAATTTTAAAGCACAAAATACGGTAAAGACAGCCAACCAAAAATATAAATTAATAAATAAATAAATAGTTTACCTGATGTGCTAAAATTAAACTAAAATATAATTTTTATTAAAAAATACGTGTCGCTCCTTTTAATCTCCTAGACGTATATTTTAATAAACTCCTTGAAAGAGGCGAACAGGAGCTCGTCAGTAGGCGAATACGCGTCTTCCAAGGGAACATACATGACAAAAACATGCGCATGCATAACAAAAAATACAAAAAAAAAATTTTGAACAAAGTAACACACTGAAAAGTTACGGAAAAGATACACACTGAACTAAAGTACGGAAAAGGAACAACTTGAGACATTTCGAAAGTTAACTTTTTAATTATAAAATTATTTAAAGGAGTAGATTATAACTAATAAGACAAAATTAATTCTTATATAAACTTAATCTAAAAAATAAATGATCAAAAATTTTTTTACCTTTTTCAATAGGCTCCATTGTACGCGAAAATCTCTTTAAAAAAACAAATATTAATAATATAAAATAAAAAAACTAATCGAAAATATTATTAATTTGTTTTTTTAACGGATAAAAACATATGGATAGACTTAACTGAAAAGACAAAAAATAGAAATTTACATAAAAGACTTGATTATCTTTTTGGACAGAAGTTTGAAAAACACAAAAAAAGTTTGCTTTAATGATACATTGAGCACAATCTTCTCATATCTAAGATAATTATATCAATTTTACCTATAAAATATATTAAAAATATTATTTAGAAAATTACACTTTTACTAGAATTAATTAAAATTTAAAACTATAAACCCAACCTGTATAACCCTAAAAAAGACAATAATTTTAAAAAAAATTTAAAAAAATTAAAAAATGTATGGCAACTACAAAGCTTAAGCTTTGTAGAGAATATATGCAACTACATAGCGTAAGCTAAGTAGAGACGTAAACTTTTTTATAAATTTAAGTACATGAAATATTTTATTGTGTAAATAAATTAAAATATATATACGTATGTTTATTTATATAAAAAAATTATTTAAAAAGATGTTGATGCAAAAATTTTTTGAAAGTTTGATTATTATGAATTTCAAATTTGGCCATAAGAGGTTTATATCTTACAAAAAATTGTTTTAACTGTTCATAAAGTTCGTTTTTGTTAAAGCCTAATTGTAAAAAATCAGAATATAGTTCACAAATTTTATCACAAAAATAATTTTTATTCGAACAAATCCGAGAAATACGAACAATTTGTGTAAAAAATACATTTAACCCTATGTTTCTACTTACATTACTGGATTTACGAACGTCACATATAACTTTGAAATTAAAATCATCTGTTTTATTGAATACATTAATGTTTAGTTTACCTTCGGTATTTATTTTAATATTTAAATCCAAATAATTAACTACATTGCTTGAAATACTTGTGTCATAAGTAGCAATTCGAAAGGATATATATCTTTACACATTGCATAAAACTTACTACAATTAAAACTAAGTAAATCGTCTATATATCTAAATGTGTATTTCGACTTGATTCGATTTCTAATATTTGATTTTAAATATTTAAATTCTAAAAATGATAAAGTGAGATCTGCTATCTGCGGCGAACAGTTTGACCCCATCGGAATACCAGAACTTTGCCAGAATATTTCTTTAGCGAAAAGCACATACGAATTTGTAACTACAAATTTTATCATCTGTAAAATTTGCTCTTTAGTAAAAAACGAGTTTTCTCGTGCAATAGGTATATCCGAATAATAACATTTATGATAACTGACTATGATATACTTTTTACCTGAATTACTAAATAAAAGGTTAAACACTTGTGAAACTATTTAACCAAGAAGATCATAGAAAAGGTGGCTAAAAAAACAAATAATATATAGAAACACATAAAACCTATCCTAAAACTTGTAGAAGTGTCAGGAAACTAGCCCATATCTAATATTACAAAAAATATAATCGATTTACGAGTAATGCATACAAGAAACTTGAATATCCTGAATCAAGAAGAACAACGCTAATAAACTTTATAACGCAGATACCCTAGAAAGATAAGAACCGTCAAAAACATACAACACAAAAATTAACAAAAATCACTGACACAAAATCAAAAAATCATACTGCTTCTACAAAAATGGGAGTTCCAAAACCAAAGCAATTTGTATCATAAAATTATTGTAGTTTTAGTTTAAAAGCACCTGTTTTTCGCACCAAGGTGCGACTTGCATTTTTCATTACAACTAGCCACATAACATCACACCAGCAACTTATAGATTTATCGCACTTGTGCGACATGCTTCTTTTGGTTTCTACTCTTATCAGAGTAGATAAAACCATTTTTCGCTTTATGCGACATGCGTGCTTTTTAAACTAAAATTCAAATTTTAAACTAAAATTCAAATTTAAATTTAAAATATTTTAATATCCACAAAAAATTTGTATATACATTAGGTAAACGTGAGAATTTAGGTATTTTTCTTCATGCAAATAAAAAAACTCAAGATTAAAAACGCAATAGTTCCAATTTTTGGGTATTTAAGGGAACCCTAACAAGAACACTCATCCTGAAGATTATGTTTTGAAGTCTTGATAGGCTCTATTAAATTGTGTTTCTGAGGAAGTCAATGGCCCTTGGATATAGCAGCACTTTGTTAATGACTGGGCTTTCGCCACTTTGACGAACTAAAACTATAAATATGGATACATTGCCATAGTTTAGAATTAAGTCAATTTCTAGGTGAGGTCATGTTAAATTTCAAAGTATTGCTCTTATAAATCGACTCTGACTTGAACTGAGCTTCCACCATTCTGACAGACTAAATTTTGGTAGTAGAAGCATTATAGCTTTTGCTTCTTAAAATTCTGGTCAAATCAGAAGCCAGGTGGGGTCATGCGGGAATTCAAAGTTGTTCTACCTCAGTTTCATCTTTTACTATAAGATGTGTTATTTTGTGTTGGACTGGGCTTCCACCATTTTGATGGACTTCAACTTAAAATATGGTTTACAGCTTTGTATAAAGTTGGGGGATAAATCAACTTCCAGGTGGGGTCATGTGAGAACACAAAGTAATACAGCAGACGGATTTCTACTAATAAAAACTAAACAACACTTTGTTATAGACTGGGCTTTCACCATTTTGATGGACTAAAACTATAAATATGGGTACATACATTACCATCTGTATAGTTTTGGATTAAGTCAATTTCTAGGTGAGGTCATGTGAGATTTCAAAGTGTTGCTCTTATAGATCAACTTTGACTTGAACTGGGCTTCCACTATTTCGATGGACCAAATTTTGGAAGTAGAAACTTTATAGTTTTTATTTCTTAAATTCTTGGTTAACTCAGCAACCAGGTTGGGTCTTGTGGGAATTCAAAGCTGTTCTATCTCAGTTTCAAAAAAATTTTTACTGTAAAATGTCTTACTTTGTGTTGGATTGGGCTTCCACCACTTTGATGGACCTCAACTTAAAATATGGCGTGACAGTTTTATTTAAAGTTGGGGAATAAATCAATTTTCAGGTGGGGTCATGTGAGAATACAAAGTACTACTAATACCAAAACAATCTTATTAATTTCTCTTTAAAACCACAAAGCAAAAACTTTGTTTTGGACTGGGCTTCCACCATTTCGATGGACCTTAACAATGATTATAGCTTTATTATCAATGTTTTGGATTATATCGATTTCTAGGTGGGGTCTTGTGAGAATTCAAAGTTTCGCTATATGAATTAAGCTAATAATGTGCTCTTGACTACCTCTTAAAAACAACAATTGTATAATAAAATTAAAGTCATAGTGTGGTCTCACAGAGAAATGGCAAAACGAAACATGGACACCCCGCTAGATCAGGTAATAAAACACTAGTCTTATAAATAATATATATCAAAGATACAAAATGGCACAAAATTAACAAACAATACAATGTATAATTTTTCAAAACATTAAAAAAATTTTAAAATATGCATGTTGTAAAAATATGACGGGAAGCGTTTGCTGAAGAAGTCCCAACTTCTCCTCATATTTGTCCAGCCTGCCAAACAAGGGACGAAACAGGTTTTTTTTATAGGTCTCCTTTTTAATTCAAAATTATTTAACACGGTCAATTTTTGGGAACCAAAAAATTTGAGCTATATGTATGTCTGTCCTTTTTAGGATGTATTAACCATATAATAATTTTACTTAATATATTAATTAAGTAAATGGTAAAATTTTTTACATTCTTTTATTAGATAAAAAAGGTTTTCAATACATTGTTTTAGTCAAAAATTAAAAATAGGAGAAACTTGTCTTTTGAAAAGTGTGTTTACAAAATCGCACCAAAAGTAGAGTTGTAGAAGACGAGATGTTAAAAGACGTATTGTAAATGACGAAATTTCCGGGAATCGCCTAGCTTTATAAATTGCCAATTAAAATTGGCGTTTGCTAGTCTCAAAAATAATAATCTTCAGTAATTCTCAGTAACGACTTTAGATTCTTAGATTTTACCTTCGCAGCTATTTCCTAACCTAATCTTACGTGTTTCTAAGCCTGAGCAAAACCTAAATAACAATCTAAGCTTTTCTTACGCTGTTGTTTGATATGTTTAGCTTGTTTTTTTAGGTTTTGCTTAGGCTTAGAAATACGTAAGCTTAGGCTTTAGGAAGAAGGCTAAGGTTGTTTTTTTAGGTTTTTTAGGCTTAGGAACATGTAAGCTAAGGTAAGGAAACAGCTGCAGGGTTAAATCTGCAGAGATAATTCCTGCTAGCCGCTAAGCTTGGTCATTACTGAGAATTACTGAAGATTACCATTACTGAGAATAGCAAACGCCTTGAAATTTGTTGTCTGTCCATAATCAAAAATTCCATCACCCCATGAACTCTTTGTTTTAGGAAAGTAAAGGGATCCGTCCAAAAAAGTTATCAAAACTTACGATTTTCATTACGTCTTTCAACATCTCGTTTTTTACATTTAGTTTTCAGAAAACTCTTTTTTGAGTGCAATTTCGTGAGCGTTATTTATAAACGACGATTTTTTTGGTTTGGTTACCAATTTTGAAAAGAAAAAACGTGATGATTGTTCTAAAACCAAATATTTTGCAACTAAAATTGTGAATTCAAAACCTTACTTTTTGTGACCCCAAGTAAAACCAAAAATCAAACAATACTTTATTGTGGTATGTTTCTATTTAATGATGTGTTGTTTAAATGAAAACTAAAAACCGAATTTTTTCCTAAGATTGAGCGAAACCTAAGCTAAGCTTAAAGGTTTAGTGCACAGTCAAACTTTTTGTCTTCGATTCTAGTATTTATTATTTTATTAAAATGACCTAAAAAGCATTTTCAACAATTTTATTAAAGCGATAATATCTCATAAAGACAAAAAACCAAAATCACTCTAGAAACAAAAAGTTCGCACACTTTTCGTTTTTATCATTATAACATCTAAAATATAACAAATAAATTTTATCCTTTCTATGCTTAAAAAAAACAATTTAAAGGCTATTTAAATCATATTTGATTGCGTATTAATTCAAATTATAACTTTAGTTTTTGATAAAAACTGTAAAGGGTCAAGTCAAAAATTGTAAATTTGAAGTGAGCGTTGAAACTAAAATTACTCGTTTTGAAATAAAAAAGATCAAAACAGATTTTTTTTTCGAAAAAAAAATAAATGTTTACTTAATGAAAAATCAAATCGGTGTCCGGAAATTTCGTCTTTACATCTCGTCTTTTAACATCTCGTCTTCTACATCTCGTCTTCGGAAAACTCGTCTTTTAAACATCTCGTCTTCGGAAAACTCGTCTTTTGGATGCTATTTTGTAAACTTACTTTCAATAATGCGAGTTTCGACCCTAATGACAAAATTTTCTTTGATTTTAGGGTTTTGCTTAGGCATAGGAAAAAAATAAGGTTTTTACTATTCAGTTCAAAAAGCATCATTAAATACAAATTTACAATAATAAAGTTTTGCTTGATTTTTAGGTTTTGCTTAGGCTTAGATTCTCAGTTTTTTAAATAAATCATTAAATAAAAGTTTATCATTATAAAAATTTTACTTGATTTTTGGCGTTTGCTTAGGCTTAGGTAAAAAAGGTTTTCAATGCATTGTTTTAGTCAAAAAATAAGAGAAACTTGTCTTTTAAAAAGTGCGTTTACAAAATCACATCCAAAAGACGAGTTTTCCGAAGACGAGATGTTTAAAAGACGAGTTTCCCGAAGACGAGTTGTGGAAGACGAGATGTTGAAAGACGAGATGTAGAAGACGAAATTTCCGGGAACCAATCAAAACATGTCATAACCAGAGCTCGAACTCGGTGAAATGCACACAACGTCCGCTACTCGCTCAGTAACGTAAAACTTGCCTATAAAACCGTAAAGTAAGCCTGACAAACCACTGCAGTCGCTTCGTGTTTTTGGCGAAAAAATCGAGTTTTTGTACGAGAGACGCAATATCTCGTCACGACGAATACTGCACCAACCTTAACAATCAAGGTATCAAATTAAAGTAGAAAGTAGCCGCTTTGAACCATATTTCGTAACTTAAATTTTTATTTACCTATTAAGCAATTTTTAAAGTACAGCTCTTATGACCCACTAAAGGGGGTCATATCTCTTAAACCACTGGAGATATTTTGTTGAAAATATTTTGTGATCTGTTTTGTAGGCTTTTGGCAGGGGTAAGGTTTTCACAAAAAATATCAAAATCGAAGGCAAAAAGTTTGATTGTTCATAATGAAGCAAACTTTTCATAATAAATTTTAATTCGCGCGACAAATATTTTTTGTTTGGATGAAAAACTCGTTTTTAAAACGTACGTTCATAAAATTGCACTCAAGAGTTATTTAAAGACGACATAGAGAAGACGAGAGGCTAAAAAGCACAAAACTTCAGCACACCGTACGCAAACGGTTGCTGGAATTTTTGTTTCATTATGTCTTTTGGCATCTCGTCTGAAATATTTTGTCTTCGGAAAACCTGTCTTTTAAACATTTCGTTTTTTGAAAAAAAAAACTAGTTTTTTAAATTCATTTTTCTTTAAAATTAGGATACCCGCCTTTTAAACTGGCCTAAAAACTGCACTTTATCGGATCGCACCTTTAAACAATTAATTTAGAATTTTTATTTTTAATTAAAATAAATTCCTAAATCAAAATAAATTTCTGAATTAAAAATAAATTATTGATCTTAAATTGGATTGCTTAATCATGAGATTGTATAAACGGA
Source organism: Microlaimidae sp. YZB2_3 (assembly GCA_030248175.1). NCBI lineage: Eukaryota > Metazoa > Nematoda > Chromadorea > Desmodorida > Microlaimidae > Microlaimidae sp. YZB2_3. The sequence continues at coordinate 9,832 of JASAMX010012937.1, forward strand.
TTAGGACGAACGCAATACGCACCATATCTTAATATTGTTGTTTTTTATTATTCCAAACAGTTTAACTTTAAAACTTACACGCAGCAGAGCATTTTTTATGTGTAATAATATTATAAAGTTTACAATGAGCTGCGACACCACTCACTCAGTTACTATCTTAACTGTCACAAGTTGTTTGCTTACAAACATAAAATAAAAAAATATACATTCTCCGATTTGAATTAATATAATATGTAAAGTTAAAAACAGTATATTCTTATTCCGTAAATTACCTTTATCATGTATTTTTGTTACATTTTTTACTACATATTATTAACTTCACCTTAGGCAATATTTTTAAAATGGTTAAAATTAATTTTAAAAGAAAATAATTACCGGCCCGCGCTTAAAACGATAATTTTGCATAATTTTTTGTTTAAAAAACAATTAAAAAGTTGTTGCTTTTAAACGAAATGACAATAAAAAGCTGATTCTGTTTAAAAAACCAGGGATACTCAAACTAAAATCATATGGAGAACTGCGTTTCCAATATATCTGAAAAACATTTCCCAGTTATTGAAGTAACTTAGTAAAAACAACCGAGCAAATCTGGGGACCTCCTTGATCTAATTGATAAATATGTTTCTTTTTCCTTAACTTAAAATAAAAAACGTCAAAAAATAAATAAATAGAGCAAAATATAAGTTATGCATGCAATAATGAAGTTGATTAAACAAATCATTGGTGTTCGAGAAAAACTAAAAAAATTTATTCTGTGGCTTTTCCGTCTACAGATCCCCTTAGTTGCTGCGACAAAACGTTTACAAAAGACCAAAGCTATAAAAGATCAAAACGCAAATTCTAATGTACAGAAAGGTCTGGCGAATATTTTGCATGATGATACATTGTATATTAGTAAAAAGGAAGTGGGTTAAAAAAATGCCCAAAAATTTCTTACGCGAAACAGTTTCTAAACAAAAAACATATGAAATGGTAAACATACAGCAAAAATTGAATGCATCATTGAAATAGTTTAAGTGCGGAGGCCCAAAACGACACCATTCTGAAAGAATTAGCTATTTTTTTAGATTAAATAGACCGTTCAACGGCGTCCTTATTTGAACGGGGTCCTTAGTTTAACTGGCCCCTCAAACCTCTAAGGCGTCACTTAGCTAAGGGGGTCCTTATCTGTGGTTGCTCAAAACAATTTAACAGACCGCTTATCTAAGGGGCCCCTTAAATATTTAAGGAACCCCTAATTTCACGCATTCTTCTGTTTATCGCGCGTATTGAACACATTAGTTTGTTTATTATGCGTCAAAAACAGTTAATCTTGTGTTTAATCTATATATAAATAGACGTAATGTCTGTGTGTATGTGTGTCTGTCTGTCTGTGTGTTCCCTAACTCCTCCCTAACCACCCAACGGATTAAGGTGAATGAGGTATCATTAGAAAGCTTATACCCCAGGGAATGTCGTAATGGGGTTGAAATTTTAAAACAACTTACATGGACATCTTTATACGGGACAACGCGTTTTCACCAAAGGGGGACCCTATGGATTTTGGAACTTAAAAAATTTTTTGACTCAGAATTGGCTCAAACTTATTTGAAAGAGTAATTAGGGAATTTAAAACCAGAATAGCATGATTTTTGGAAAAATGAACATGGACATCTTTATACTGGACAACGTTTTTTCCATTAAAGAAGGGAATTACCTTGCTCACCAACCACAAAAGGGATTGAGCTAAATGAGATATCATTGCAAAGCATACGTTCCGGAGAATGTCATAAAGAGGTTAAAATTTAGAAAAAATTTTGCATGGACATCTTTAGCCTGGACAAAACATTTTCTCAAAAAGGGGAAACCTATGGATTTTGGAAAGTGAAAATTTTTTGTCTTTGAATTGGCTCGAACTTATTGATAAGAGTAATTATCCAATGTGAAATCAAAATGAAATTTTTTTTTATAAGATTAACATGGACATCTTAATGCTGGACAACGTTTTTTCACTAAAAAGAGGAACGACCTTCCTTCCCAACCAGCAAAAGGATTGGGCTAAATGAGATATCATTGCAAAGCTTGCAGACAGGGGAATGTCATAAAAGGGTTGAAATAAAAAAAAACTGCATGGACATCTTTTGGTTGGACAACACATTTTCACAAAAAGGGGAAACCTACGGATTTTGGAAATCCAAAATTTTTTAGTCTTTAAATTATTTCGAACTTATTGATAAGAGTAATTAGCCAATGTAAAACCAAAATGTCAGGTTTATTGGTAAGATTAACATGGACATCTGAATGCTGGACAACGTTTTTTCACTAAAAGCAGGAACAACCTTCCTCCTCAACCAGCAAAAAAATTGGGCTAAATAGAATATCGTTGCAAAGCTTACAGACAGGGAAATGTCATAAAGGGGTTAAAATAAAAAAATCGCATGGACATCTTTTGGTTGGACAAGACATTTTCACAAAAGCAGGGCCCTATGGACTTTGAAAGATGAAAAATTTTTAATCTTCGAATTGGTTCAAACTTATTGGTAAGAGTAATTTGCCAATGTAAAGCCAGAATATCATGTTTTTAGAAAAAGGAACATGGACATCTTTATGCTGGACAACGTTTTTTGACTAAAAGGGGCAAAAAACTTTCTCCTTAACCACGAAAAGGATTGAGCTAAATGGGATATCATTGCGAAGCTTAAGTTTCAAGGAATGTCATAAAAGGGTTAATGTTTAAAAAAATAAATAACAAGAACATTTTTTGCTGGACAACGCATTTTGACCAAAGGGGGGGGGGTTTCCCAACCACAAAACGGATTGGGCTAAATGAGGTATCATTGCAAAGCTTACAGTCTGGAAAACGTCATAAATGGGTTGAAATTTTAAAAAAATAACATGGACATCTTTATACTGGACAACATGTTTTTACCAAGGAGGGAAAGAACTTTCTCCCCAATTACAAAAAAGATTTGGGGGGGGGGGGTAAATCAGATATTATGGGTAAACCATATAGTTCAGGGAGCATCATAAGGGGGTTGAAATTAGTAAAAAAATAACATGGATATCTTTATGCTGGATAACATATTTTCACCAAACGAGGGAAAGACACTTCCTCCAACGACAAAATGAAGTGCGGGTTAATTGAGGTATCATTGTAAGGCTTACAGTCACGGGAATGGCATAGAAGGGTTGAATTTTGAAAAAAAAAAGTAAATGAATATAAAAAATGCCGGAAAAATTATTTGTCAGCCGTATGGCTGACATGGGCTTCTTGGAATAAAAAAAATTAAAAAAATATCGTAAAACAAGGGAAACAATTTTTTTAAAATTATTCTTCTATTCTTACCGAAGTTTGCAAGTTTGCAAAATAATCTGTGGCATTAGTTTTAATTTTCTCATGAAATTAGTACAATAACTGCACGGAGCTCCGGAGCTCCAAAGGTTTCTCCAGAGCTCCAGGAGTTGTTTCAGATCAAAGGAGAACAACACTTCATTTTTACTCTGTATGTCTGCTTTTTTGCTATAAAGCTAACTTAAACGTATACCGCTCAGCTCTGACTTGCTCTGACTTGAAAGAACTATAGTTCTTTTTGATAATTCATTACAACCAACAAGATAAATACAAACTGCATTCAGATTAAAATGCCCTGAATTTTTCATATGATACCAACAAATCTCGAAATATAAAAACAAGTGATGTTTTCCAAAGCCCCGAATTCCATCAATGATTATGTCAACAAAAAAAATTAACTGTTTTTTTTTTTCAAAACTAGTTACAAACGATAAAAATGGTCCCAAAATTGCCGATAAAATAATTTGACACACACATTTCGAGCTTAAATAAGCTTTAAATCGCTCATTTAACCCTTAGAGATTTTTTCATTCAAAAATCCCTGCAAATCTGCAGATGGTGTTTGGCGTCAGTGCTGCAGTGTGTTAAACTCCACGTCTCGACGGTGAGCGCGAGCGGGGCGGAGTTTAGCACTGAGCAGCGGCGACGCGGAGTGCGTTCTGCGAATTTGCAGCCGAAAGAATCCCAGAGTTAAGATGCGTACCTCCGGAGCTTCCTACGCTTTAAAAGGCCGAAGTTCCAGAGTATTATATTATTAAAGAGTAGGACAATCACTAATAATTTCTTTAATAGATTGGAAAGCATGGAGAGCATTTTAATGGCTATTTGATAAATTTATCGTTTTATGCAGCTAAAAATTTAGAAAACAAATGGACAGATCTGCTGACCGTTGAATTGAGTTCGTGAAGGTGAAACATGCTTGCTATATCTCGAAAAAACAAGACCCTTAGTTATACAAAAACATAGATAAATAAAATTCCTAACTAAATAATTTGTTTCGTGTTTTTTATAAGATCGCCTCGGATTAAATCAAAAATACGAAAAAAAGTATCTTTTCGAAATCTAAAATTGGAAAACATTTTTTGCCACAGTTATGTTCCAACGGATTCAATTTTGTTGAATTATCTCCTAATATTTATTTTTAAGTAATATTAAAGAAATAAACATTTCGGTGATTGCGCGATTTACACAAAACACTGAAATAGGGGTCCCTTAAAAAGATAAGGTAACTACGGAGTTACCTTATTTTTGCCACCTTGACCTTATCTCGCGATTTTAAGGGGGTCCCTTATCTTTCAGCAACCCAATTTTTTTGAACCTCCCACTTACCTTAAATTTAAGGGGGGCCCTTAAAATAAGGACCCCCTTTAGACTTTTAAACAACCGACAGCTCAGGGCCCTATTTCATAAAAGTTACGAACATGCCTTTTCTTTGTAAAAACCTTTTCTTTTTTGTAGAAACTTACAAAGAAATTTAAAAAAATGCATTAACTTTTGTAAAAAATTATGAAAAACCAAGAATACATGAAAATTAATTATTAAATTAATTAAATTTCATGTATTCTTGGAAAAACCGAATATTTGCATAAATATATCTTGAATAAATTCCTATGCTTTAGCATAGGATTTCATTTCTTTGTAAATATCTACAAAGAATTAAATGTTTGTAACATTTATGAAACAGCGCACAAGGTCACATTCTGACAAAACACTTATATTTACCCCGATATATTCATTCCAATGAAAATAAAAACTGAATACGTATTATTGTAAATTAATAATACTGCCGCATGGGAGCAAAAATCTCAATGCGCGTATTTTATTTTTTATTAAATTAATCCTACCAGAGAAAATATTTATCCCTTTCGAGTTGGATAAATTCTTATCCTTAAAACAATAGAAAAAATTTATCCCGACTTTAACCTGGATCAAACTGATTTTTCACTCGCATCCTTAAGCACGTAAAAAAAGTTTTCCTGGGATAACTTTTGACCGCACCTCAGTATACCAGCCCAGTAAAAATAAAAATTTATAAACATATGTACAGTGTGTGTGAATTTACTGGTAATATTATTTGTTTCTATATGTTACGCGGGTGGTATTATGTTCAATAAATACGTGACTTATGGCATGGTGTCCCATGTCTTCGTTAAAAACAAAACATCAAAATTTTCAAATTTTAAAATTGCTGTTAGTATATTTAGCTTATTTTTGATTTGATATTACAACAATTAACAATTTGGTCCAAAAAAAAGCACGTAACCAGTAAAAATCCTGTCCTATTTTTTGCGGAAGCCCGAAGATTTCTCAGTGCGGCAGCGCTTTGCGCCGCGGTACATTTATTATTAATAAAGAAATACTGCAGATAATAATATTTGCTTATCAATTTCTTATCCATCCATACCTATAAAGTTTCATGTTTGTTGGTCTATTTAATCCAAAACTACAGCTGGTTCTTTAAGTGCGCTGCGCTTTGCGCTGAGGCATATATGGTCAATAAATACATAGCCAATAAATGAGCGCTGTTTGATTACCTATGTCTACAAAATTTCATGGGTATTGGTATTTGTCTATTTAATGCAAAATTATGGCTGATTTTTTTCAGGCGCCGTCGCATAACATAAATATTATATATATATATATATATATATATATATATATATATTATATATATATATATATATATATATATATATATATATATATATATATATATAGTACTATGGAGGATATAGTACAATTCTTACATAAAAATACAATAGTATTTGCAAAACCCACATTAGAAATGTCCATAAAATATGAGATATAAATTGATTATTTTAACGATTCGGTGAGAAAAAAAAACACAAAAAAATAAACTAAAAAAAATTATCTTTTCGATTTTAATTTTCAGCTTATCTCAAAATTTAAGAGAGCACCTTATCTAAAAAAAATCAAGAGAGAGAGACCAACCTTAATAAATTTTGAATAACGCAAATATTAAGAGATCACCGAAATAAAGGGGAAAATTTGAGCATAAATAAAATACAATGGGTATAGTAATGTTTAAAACTGGTTTATTTTTCTTACAATTTTTTAGTCGTTTAAATAATAAAATTTTGCGCCAAAAATCCTTAATAAAACACAAAAGATAATTTATGAAATAAATGCAGACATGAGCGGACCAATTAAAATTGTGCGGTTATTACGTTTAAAAAAAACAAATAAGAACGCAGAATTTTTTTTATTATCACCTTTTAACAAAATAGACAAAAATTAACCAACTTTAGCCCTCAAAAATTTGCATAAGTTTTCAAATTAAGTATTTGATAAATAATTATATAAATATGGGTTTTAATATTTATTATTAAACCGCTTTCGTTAAAATTCTAATAGTTTTATTGTTAAATAGTTAATTCAATACTGAAATTATGGAGGTCAGCTAGATTTTATTTGCCTTTAATATCATCAATAAAATACATATATAATACTAATAATATATATTTTGATATTTTTATTTGACTCTGTCTGTATCATCATAAATTACTTACTATTAAAGCTATTGCTCATAAGTTTTATGAAAACTTTAAAAGATACCTTGCCTCGTTACTGTGGACAAGTCCTCAGAAGATATAATATATGCCATATATTTTTTATAAAAAAATTTTCGCGTGGAACTGATGTAATATGTTGAAACATTTTGAAACTAATCGAACAAATAATGTTTCTTTATATTCACAATGCATGAGTAATTTAATTATAAATTTAGACTGGAAGTGTTTATTTTTTCTTCTTACAAACTTATTTCATTTCAAACAAAATATGGCAAAAAACAATTTGGTTTTTATATATGAGCAAAATAAAGGGAAAGTTTCTTAAAAATAAAAATTGTAGAGATAAGACTAAATTTGAAATATTCAAGATATAACCTTCTCTAACACAAAAAAATTAAATTCGAACACAATTAAAAGAGCGTCAAAAATGTTAAATAAAAAATATTATTGTATAGTATTAATACTCACTTAATCTTGTTCACTTTTTGAAACTAATGAGGTACTTAAGAAATTCCCAACAACAAACTGAGTTTTACTAAGAAAATCTGTACAAAATTACTGTGGGCTTAGAAACTTTCTCGCTAACGGTGCGGTCGATGTATACAAAAACTTAACTAGTGTATGCTAGTGCTGTAAAAAGTATTGATTTCCGGTTTTTTAAATAAAGTAAAAGTAAGTGTCGAAATTTCATTTGGGTTTAGTAAAAGTAATAGTAAACCATATTTTAATAATAAAAGTAAGAGTAAAAGTATAAAACATGTAATTTTGAAATTTTGGGCAAAACTGTTATTTTTTATTAATTATATTTTGTTGTTTTAGTTTCTGCGGCTAATTCTAACCCTAGACACAGAGTTCTTCTAACATTCTAACCCTAAACACCGACTTCATAGTTCATATAATGTCCACATTTATTGATGTATTCCTGTTTGCACATTTTTGTTTTGTACGTACCAACTAGCCCAACCACAAAAAATATACTACATCAACTATATATAACATTATAAAAAAACACATGTGATTTCATATATTTCTCAGAAACATTAGGCGGGCCCTTATTAGGGCCATAAGAAAAAAATCAATTTTTAACAAAAAAAACTGTTTCATTATATTTTTTGAACAACAATTTATGACTATCATGGGTGGCGCGGGAGCGCCACGGGGCGATTTAGCCCCGTGGCGCCGCGCCAACCATTATTAGAGAACGTGGGTAAATTTTGAAATTCAGAACCTTTTTTTTCTCCTTCTTCTTCTTCTTGTTATTATTATTATTATTATTCCAACGCTCCATCCTTAAAAGCCATATTCCTCATTCGTTACTGATTGATCAAAAATAAACATGGGCTCATTAGAAAGAAGAAGGAGTTAGGCAACTTTCTTAGGAAGCACTTTTTTCATTTAGGTCCTTGTTATCGATTTATTGATCAAAATAAAAAATTTGAAAAATAGACAAATAAAAAATCCCAACCGCACAATAACAGCCTTTTGGCAACAATAAGGATTGTACAGAGCAGACAACCAACATCCCCCCATAGAAACCGCACAAAAAAAGCAGACGGGTTTTAATTGGTGGCAGAAACGGAACCAGTTCCCAGCGCCATCTGCTTCAACCGTGCGGAAAACGGCAAAAACAACAGAGTACTTTTTTTAATTCTTGCATTACTGATGACAAAACTAATTCAAAGTTTTATTTATTAAAAAATAATAATAAGCGTCGGTGGCGCGGGAGCGCCACGCGTCGGTAATTATCGGTGGTTCGGGGTGCCACACTGCAATTTAACCCACGGCACCGCCCCAACTTTACTTAGAGAACGTGAGTAAATTTTGTAATTCATGTTTATCATCTTCTTCTTCTTCTTATTATTTTTACTTTAAAAACTATAATTGCAATCATTGGCGCACGGCATCGCGCCAACTATATTTAAAGAACGTAGATAAACTTTGCCTGGAGCGCAACTGCACCGCACTAACTATAATTAAACAACGTGAATGCCAGTTTTTTGTCAGATATAGCTGACTGATTTTGGTATATTTTTTTTGGAAAAACGAAATATTAAATAATTCAACGTTCTTATTCGTTTTTAATGTCATAACCAAACAATTATGTTATTTCCTCTCATGTCTCCACACAATTTTACCCGATGAGATAGTTTTAATTCAGATGTGGATTATGTAACGACCCAAAGTAAAAGCGAAAATAACCATGCGTTAAAATTTTTTAACACCAAATTTTTTGAAAAAATTGGGCGATAAACGATTGAACCCGCAACTTTCAAAGTCGACTCTGGGGTGCTATCCATTACACCATAGGCCGGACAATGTAAGGGTAAAGATAAAATTCCGCCTTTTATTAACGCTTGTACTTTGAGTTTTTACGAAAGACAAATACAACGTATGTGTTCCTAAAATAAAATAAATAAATAAATTACATCAAATAATGTTAATTTTTTATTTGGTAAAACAATTACACAACCCAGTAGTAGTTTCTCTATAGTCGATGAGATATGATAATTTAAAAAATCATGGTCACATAGCAACCTTTAAAAATCGCGAAATCGCTACTTTTTCTGATATACATATCTTGTTGTGTTTTAAACATACAATTAAAAGATCTAATTTAAAAAGTGGCGATTTCGCAATTTTTATGGTAAGCAACTGCACACGCCACTGCTAAACTACTACAGTCTACATACGTACATATCTGACTAATCTATATTTTTTCTGTCTAAACATACACTGAAAAAAATCATTCCTTTTTCCTGCTCTATTTATAGAGAATTTTTCATGGCTAGTTCATTCCCAATTAACTTTAATAACCCATGCCTCTTACAAAAACTCAGCCCACAAAAATCCAAAATGAATAAATTATTATGTTATTCTGAATCATGAGTCTAGAAACGAAAATTAAAAAACAACAAGAAAAAATTAGAACTAGGCACGCGGTTTTTTAGGTGGAAACCTGAAAATTAAATTTTAAAAAAATCAGCACAAAATTTTTTTATTAAAAAATGCGAGCTGCGAAGACACTTTGGAATTAATCTTTGGCTCTTAAAGTAGTCATAACTTGTGCAATCTTGATGAAATTAAAAAAGCACACTAAAGCTAAAGTCTTCCAGGGTGAAATTAAGAGGTAACCGCTCTTCGCCAGGAAGAAATAAACAATAAACTTGCGAGCGAGAAAAATTAAAAAAACGTTTTCAGCGGTTATGTAACCAATTATTATTTAGTCGCGTCATGTGTTTCTCTGCGCGTGATATTTTCTCTAAAAACGAGTGGTTACTTTACCACTCATCTATTTTCACCCTGATAGAATTTATCTTTAATCGTTTGATTCGTACGCGTTTGAAAAACAATTAGCTTGTAAATTTTTTTGAGACTCAGGACTTAGATTAACATAATAGATTATTTATTTTGAAATTTTTTAAGGAGAGTTTTGTTAAGGGAGACGGGTCTATACAATCCTATTTTTCAATATTCCTTTTAACTAAAAAAGTATTGAATCAATCAACTTTATTTTTCTAGTCGCTTTGCTTTAGTCAAATGGATTTTATCAAAATCGATTTGATATCAACAAACCTGAAATTTTGCAAAAAATTTTTACGGATTAATTTGTTTTTTTTTAAAATAAACTATTTTTATTGCTTTAAAAAAATTATTGTGATCTAATACTGGTTTATGTTTTACTTTTAGTAATTACTTTGCCTTCGAGTTAATCACTACGGCTTTGGAAAATGCCGAATCTACAATTTAATCCCATTTTCCATGTCAAAAGTCTCTTTTATCGACAAAGTAGACCGGACTAAAACAGCACCCCATGCAAAAATAACTCCATTATACGGCGGCAAATTTCTCCATAACTCCTGACAAAAAAGACTCCTCTCAACTAAAAAAAACGTTTTTAACTCGCGTTATTAAAGAAAAAAACAACTCCTTCCCGTGTTCCAATAAATGGGTGGGCTAATAGTGCGGGAAAAAAATCCAGTAATCAAACCTAAGTCCGCGAAATCCAATCAAAAGCGCCTGTCGCCTGCGAACAATCTAATCAGTGCAACAAGCCCCGGAACCCGCTGATAACGACCGGTGAAATCGGACTTAATCCCCTGCTTACCTCTCTTTCTCTGTGTTCTCGGTCCGGAATTGCGTGTTATTATCTATAAAAAAAGAAAGTGGGCTAAAAAACCGCGGAAAATAACGACGGCAAAGTTCCCACGGAAGTGCCTGCGGATGCCAATCGCTCACCTCTGCGTACTCTGGGCGATGTTGGCAGCCTCCAGGGGCCTGTTGGCTCCCAGCCCGCGGGCCAACTACACGGCTCGCAGTGGCTGGCAGGACTACAGCAAGAGCTTCCTGGAGCACCTGAGCGAGAACGATAAGACCACGCTCTACATCGATATGATCAACACTGCAACAACAATCTGCAACTGCAACCTTCACTGGATCATCAACCATCTGAACGTGTCCACCGCCCCGCGTTTTTTTCACCGTACGAACGGCATGGGGATCTGCAACTCCAGGAAAACATCAGTCTCGGAAATTTTCGGGCTGCCGGAATATTTTGACGACTCTTTTTACGGTTTGCAATCCTATTCGGCAGCGGGTTAATATTCCGATCGGCTAGTGCACTTTGTATATATCAATAAATAACCTGAGATCCACCATTTTCACAAAAACCATGGGGAATTCCGACAGTTACTTAACAAAAAAATTTCCTGCAGCGAAAATTTTTTATCGTAGAGTAACGGAATTTTTATAAACCACGCCCTAATTTTGGCCACCGGCTATTTTTTCCTTATGCGCATAGTTATAAAATGAACTGCGTATGGCAAGACAGATGACATAATAATCTTTACAGCCATAAGCATTTCATTTCATAATTTTGCGGATGGCAAAAATAACAGCCGGTGGCCAAAATTAGTCCGGGCCGATTTTAAGTCAGTTACCCTGCCATATTTATGTTTTTTTACATAAGTAGCTTTTAATCAAATACTTTCATCTCAAAAACTCTCTACATTTTTTTCCACAAAGTGTTTATCTCTAATTTTTTCACCATCAGGTTAGCTCTCAACTTTCTTAGGGCTAACTCGGTTTTACTCGACTATTTTTACTCAACAGCTGTGAACCGACCACTCCGACTACACTGACTCATGTAAGCCTACGCGTTCCTAAGCCTAAAAAAAGCCTAAAAAACAACCTAAACTTTAACAAATAGCTGCGCTAAGAAAGTTTAGGTTGTTTTTTAGGCTTTGCTTAGGCTTAGGAACGCCTAGGCGTACATAAGTCAGTGTAGTCGGAGTGGTCATTTCACAGCTGTCTAGTAAAAATAGGCGAGTAAAACCGAGTTAGCCTTTATTAGCTTGTATCGCGCCTCATTTTCTCCTTTATTCTTATATACCGTAGTTACTGTGACACAAAGAGTCACAATCAGTATAAAATCAACGTGATTCTGACTCATTTTGTTTGGATTATTTGTGTGTTAAGATATAAAAAGAGTCACAGTTAGAAGTATTTTACGACGATTCTGACTCATTGTATCAGAGTACAATGATATACATACGATACACACTGACTTGGTTCTCTGCGGTCACTTCACACACTGGATTTTTGTTTGAGACAAGCTGTGTTACGTCATCGTAAATGCTATGCCTTGGTCATGACGTCATAGTATTATGCCCACCGATCAAAAGTCGTGTGGATCATAAACGACGAAAGTGTATTGCGGTACAATAAAAGCCGGCCAAAGCCCATGGAGGTTTCATAAATTGGCAAGTTACGGAGACAGTTTTTATTTTACAGCCAATCCCTTTTTTATTTTGATTGACACTCGAACCATTAAAATAATGGGTTGTTTGACAATCGTGTGTATAACTTTTCTATTAATTTCCTAATTTTTATCATAGGCATATATGTTTACACGCATATATGTTTAGATTATGCTTACAAAACTGAATTTAATATTATTAAAAATAAACAACATTGCGCAAACTTTATGACATTATTAGTTACATATTTATTTTAAGGTACTTTTTCGTTTTTTTATTGTAACTTTTCACTGTATGGCCCGATTTACATGTTTGATAGCTCATTTTAAAGCTTTTACGATACTGCGTTGCGTCATAAAAGTTTCACTGTACGATAATTGTTTTTTTACTTAATTAAATCAGTTTTTTTTTAAATGGAAAATTGCCGAAATTAAATGTATGCATTTAATTTCGGCACTTTACAAACAATCAATTGTTTCTCAGTCAAAAAATCATCATTTTCAAAAATTTAAATACCTATCACTTACTCTCCAGACAGTTTTCTTTAAATTTAAGTGTTTTGGTCTTCGTTCAGTTACGTATTGCTGTAAAAAAAGTCTTAATTTTTACTGCAAGAAAACTAGCCTTGCGTGAAAATTCGCTGAGTGGAAAACATGGATGATCACGGTCACCGAAGCTACATTTATTAGTTTTATCCCGGGTAGATGACATTTCAAAATCTACTGGGAATCGAACTCCCTCCCCCTCCTCGTTTTTTAGGGGGTAGACCCGGGATCATAGGTGGGCAGGGGAGGGGTTATACCCCCCCCCCCAAAAATTTTGGATTTTGCTGACACCCCCCCTTAAATTTGGGGTACCCGGGGACACCCCTCCCCCCAAATTCGCCTCCCAGAGAAAAATTTTTGAGCGTTATAAAAGGGCTAAAAAATTTTCCGCGCTTCGCGCGGAGTGTTTATTACCTTGTTTATGTTATATACTTCATTTTTTCGTTTATCATTCAAAAAACATTAATTAAACATTATCAACCTAACGTTTTAAACACCTGTTTTAAATGTAAAGGGACAAAAAATCTTAAATTTTGTAATAAACATCATCTGGAATTAAAATTTCTAGTGTATTTTAGCGCTTTAAATTAAAAAATTTCTCCCTCGGGGGGTATTCTGCCCCCCGGACCCCCCTGACAAGGGGCTCTGCCCCTTGACCCCGCTGGGGGGCTCTCGCCCCCCAGACCCCCATTACTGGGGTGCTGCCGCCCCCGAGACCCCCCTTCAGGATTAGTATTTACCCCCCCAGACCGCCCCTCCCCCCAAATGAAATTGTGGCCACGCCAACGCCACTGTTCTAGACCCCCAAATTTTTATCCTTGGCAACCTAAAAGGGGGGTCGAACTCCAAATTTTTCCCTTTGCTGACCCACAAGGGAGGTCTAGCTAGACCCCCCTGGCTTTGGCTACGCCCATGTATGTACCTATATAACTTTTAATTAAATATAAGATTAAAGATTAAAAAGTTTGTGATACTTGACTTTATAATCAAGACATTATAATTACTATTCTATTATTATGTAATTATTAAAAAAAAACTATGATTTCTAATCTAATTCTAAGAATATATAAACACATTATTATTAAAAGAATTAAAAAATAAAATTTATAAGTTGCAATAAGGTTTTATTTTAATTTTACACAGTTTTAAAGCATTTATAAGCTTGTTTTACGTTTTTTACGCGTTTTAAGCTCATTTTAAGGCAGCGCGGAAATATTGGGTACACCCCCCCTCAAAATTTGGGTCTTGCCAGACACCCCCCTAAAATTTGACCCCCCCCCCAAAAATCCGAGAGGCTGCCCACCTATGCCCGGGATGGAAGATTTTGAAACCTAGAGGGGGGTCAGGTGGAGTCCAATGTCCGAAGCAAAATACTTTTAAACCTTTAAAGGTTTAATAGTTGTTTTTATAAGATAATACTACATTTTATTGAATTAAAAACGATATTCTGGTATAAAAAGGGTGTAAAAACATGAATTTGGGTTAAAAATTTACGTTTTTGGAAGAAAACTTAATATAAACAGACATGTGCACTGCCCCGCCCCCCGGGGTTAAATCGGGGGGGCAATTCCAACATGGGGGGGCACGGCGGGGGCAACTTTTTTGAAACGGGGGGGCAAGCAGGGGGGAAAGAAAAAAAAAGAGAAAAGAAGGAGAAAAAAAGTTTAAAAAAGGAGGGAAAAGGGAAAAAAGGGACAAAAAAAGCGGAAATAAGGTAAAAATAGGTCTAAAATGGCTTAAAATACATTGAAATAGGCTAAAAACTGAAAAAAATTCGCGATGATGGCGTCATATTTTTAGGGTACTTTTTCATTTTTTGGCGGGGGGGGCAATAAAACGGGGGG
>JASAMX010012943.1:0-22126 GCA_030248175.1 Microlaimidae sp. YZB2_3
ACCTGTGCACGGTTCTGAAAATGCCCCCCCCGTTTTTTTATTGGAGGATTTGCCCCCCCGTTTTATTGCCCCCCCCCCCGCCAAAAAATGAAAAAGTACCCTAAAATATGACGCCATCTTTGATCTATGATGACGCCATCATCGCGAATTTTTTGCAGTTTTTAGCCTATTTCAATGTATTTTAAGCCATTTTAGACCTATTTTTACCTTTCTTTCCGCTTTTTTTGTCCCTTTTTTCCCTTTTCCCTTCTTTTTTTCTCCTTTTTTTCTCTTTTTTTCTTTCCCCCCGCTTGCTCCCTGTTTTATCTGCCTCCCCCCCGTTTCAAAAAAGTTGCCCCCCCCCCTGCGCCCCCATTTTGGAATTGCCCCCCCCCCGTTTTAACCGGGGGGGGCAGCGCACAGGTTTGCAGAGTGCGAGAAAATGTTTTTAAAATTTCTTCTCTGAACCTTTAAATTTTTATTACCACTATATAACAATCAGGGACGTAGCGAGAGTTTCATTTTGCATAGGTGGGCAGCCTCTCGGATTTTGGGGGGGTATAGGGGGGGTCAAATTTTAGGGGGGGTGTCCAGCAAGACCCAAATTTTGAGGGGGGGTGTACCCAATATTTCCGCGCTGCCTTAAAATGAGCTTAAAACGCGTAAAAAACGTAAAACAAGCTTATAAATGCTTTAAAACTGTGTAAGATTAAAATAAGACCTTATTGCAACTTATAAATTTTATTTTTTTAATTCTTTTAATAATAATGTGCAATGGCGCAGTCAGGATTTCATTTCAGGGGCGTCGGTCGGTGGGGGGGGGAAAGAAAAAGTGTTGTCAACGCGGCCTTCGCGCCCGCCGCCTGGCCGCGTAGCGGCGCCAGCCGACGCGAAGCGTCGCCCGGGGGGTCTGGGGGGTGTCCCCCCAGCCGCCGGATGCAAAAATTTTTTTAAATATATACTAAAAACGGCTTAAAAATCGTCTCCTGGTGATCGCGTGAACATACATTTTACTTTTGTTTTTTTACCTAATTTCTACATAAATTTCTGTGATCTTAAAAATTCAGTCAGGGGGGTTCGTGGGGAACAATGACCCCCGGAGGAGAAAATTTATAATTTGAGGCGCTAAAATACACTAGAAATTTTAATTCCAAATGATACTAATTACAAAATTTAAGGTTTTTTATAGCTATACTATACATTTATAACCATACATGGGCACGGGGGGGGGGTGGGGGGGGGGGGGGGTTAACCCCCCCCCCCCCAAATTCTGAGAAGTGGGGTTTAACCCCCCCCACTCAGAAGTGGGGGGGGGGAGAAAAAGTTACCCCCCCCCCCCCCCAATTTTGGAAAAATGAAGAAAAAAAATGTCTTTAAAATGACTTCTAACTGCCTCCAAACTTAAGTTTTGAGGTCCAAATGAATGTTTTAAGCAATAAAAAGCTCAAAAATGCAATAAAAAGGGCTTTTTGACCTTAAATTAGCGTTTTTGACCTATTTTTCCTTCAAAATCGAAAAACGATATGGGTAAAATGCACTCCAGAAAAAAAACGATATGGGTATTTTGCGTTTCTCGGATTTTAACCCCCCCCTAATTTGGGGTTTAACCCCCCCCACTCCGGACCAACTTGCCCATGTATGTTTATAACATGTGTTTAAAACGTTAAAAAAGGATAATAGTGTTTATAGTAGTTTTATTAAACATGTATGCCTTAACTACTGAATGGGATAATCGATTTGCAATTGAAAAACTAAGATAAATTGCCAATTTAAACTGCCCGCGTAGAGGGGAAATTTAAACTGCCCGCGTAGCGGGGGAATTTAAAGGTAATAAAAGGTAACTAACGGGGAAATAAGGCAATAAACACTCCGCGCAAAGCGCAGAAAAATTTTTTAGTCCTTTTATAACACTTAAAAATTTTTCTTTGGGAGGCGAATTTGGGGGGGGGGGGGGGGGGGGTGTCCCCGACTACCCCAAATTAACGGACCCCCCCTATTATCTAATGTTTTAACGGTAAAAACATGTTTTCGTTGTTAAAAATTACCTTAGCAGACATTGGCAGAGCCTGGATTTCACAAAAAAGCGATTTAGAGACCTTTCAGGCCCAGTGGCATGCCCAGGATTTCATTTGGGGGCGGCGGTGGGGGGGGGGGTAAATACTAACCCTGAAGTAGGGTCTGGGGGCGGTGGCCCCCCAGATACGGGGGGTCGGGGGGGCGAGAGCCCCCCAGCGGGGTCAAGGGGGAGAGCCCCTTGTCAGGGGGATCTGGGGAGCAGAATGCCCCCCGGGGGAGAAAATCTTAAATTTAGGGCGCTAAAATACAATAGAAATTTTAATTCCAGATGATACTTCTTACAAATTTTAAGGTTTTTTTATACCTATACATTTAAAACATGTGTTTAAACGTTAATAAAAGGATAATAGGGGTTATAGTAGTTTTTTAAAACATGTATGCCTTAACTACTGAACGGGATAATCGATTTGAAATTGAAAAACAAAGATAAATTGTCAATTTAAACTACCCGCGTAGCGGGAAAATTTTGGTTTTTTGACTATGCTTTTGGAAGGCAAGGCATCAGGAAAGTTTCTGTATCAATATTAAAGAAAAAAAATTTTCTCTCCCAAAATTTTAAAAACATAAGGGTCCCCCCTTACAAAAAAATCCGGACTTGGCCGGATTTGGGGGGGGGGGGCGCCCCCCCCGCCCCCCCCCCCCCCCCGCTACGCCCACACTGTAAACTAAAGCAACACAGGTGAGCAGTATCTCCATGATTTTTTAGGCTACTTTTATGGAAAAAATTACCGAGCCATTGCTATGCGGCTTGAAATTTTGGGAGGGAGAAAGGTATTGGTATATATACACAAACACAACTCAACCAAATATGGTTGTTTATTTTGCTTGATGTGTAGTACTTATTGTTTATTAAAATTATTGTACTTTTTGCTTTTTGGGGGTCAATTGTGGTACCAAAACTGTCAACTGGCGCCGAGCGATTTGCGAGGCGCTAGAAAGTTTTGAATTTTTAGCCTCAGCAAACCCCCAAATTTTATCGTCTGGCGACCATTTCAGTGGGGCGGCCGCCCCCCGCCCAGACCTGTGCATTGCCCCCGGGGTTTTATTTGGGGGTAATTCCAAAGGGGGGGCAAGCAGGGGAAAAAGAAAAAAAAGGAGAAAAAAGAGAAAAAAAGAAGGGAGAAGAGAAAAAAGGACAAAAAAGCGAAAATAAGGTAAAAATAGGTCAAAAAGGGCTTAAAATCAATTGAAATAGACTAAAAACTGCAAAATTTTTTGTAATGATGGCGTCATCATAGGTCAAAAATGGCGTCATAATTTTAGAGTACTTTTTCATTTTTTTGGTAAATCCTCCAATAAAGCGGGGGCATTTCCAGACCGTGCACAGGTCTGAACAATCTAAAGGCGGGTCCAGCGTGGTTGTATTAGTAGGATTGCAAAACAAAGTAACACAAATTTAGAAGTGGAGACCAATTGAAACATTAAGAATTGGGTGGGTCCAGCGTGGTCATACCAAGATTACAACACAAAGTCACACAAATTTGGAAGTGGAGACTATATAATCTATCGAGCGCTGACCGGAGCGAAGCGCGACAAAATTTTTAAAAAATGGCCGTTCTAGACCCCCAAATATTTATGCTTGGCGACCCAAAAGGGGGTCTCGATAGAGGGGTCTACCTCCGCCCCTAGAGCCAAAATTTTGGACCCCCACCTAGAAAAAATCCAGGCCCCTCAAAGCTCAAGAGCGATCCCTCAAAAAACGTAAGGGTCCCTCCTTACGAAAAAATCAGGCCTTGCCGGATTTCGGGGGGTGGTGGAGGGCGGCCGCCCCGCCCCTGGCTACGCCACTGCTTTTATACCATTAAAGGTTTAATAATAGTTTTTTTTTTAAGATAATACTACATTTTATTGAATAAAGAGCGATATTCAGGTATAAAAAGTGTGTAAAAACATGAATTTGTGTTAAAAATTCACTTTTTTGGAAGAAAATTCAGTATAAAAAAAGTACCTACTTAAAATTTTCTCGAAGAGGGGGAGGAGGGGGGGGGTCAGATTTCAAAATCTAGAGGGGGACAGGGATAAAAAATCTGAAAGTTTGGGGGAGGGGGGACCGGGATTTTTTTCTAGAGGGGGGGGGGGGGCAAATTTCGAGGCTAGGGGGTGGGAACCCACCCAACCCCATCCCCCCTGTTCATCTATGAATAGGCTGTTTTAGTACATAAAATTCAATATTTGACCTAAAAACACTTAAATTATTGAGTTAAAAAAATTTTGTTAAAAAATTGGACCCCCCTGACCCATACATGGGCACGGGGAGAGTTGGGGGGTTACCCTTCCTCCAAATTCTGAGAAGGGGGGTTTAACCCCCCCACTCAGAAGTGGGGGAAGAGAAAAAGTTAACCCCCCAATTTTGGAAAATTGAAGAAAAAATGTCTTTAAAATGACTTCTAACTGCCTCTAAACTTAAGTTTTGAGGTCAAAATGAATGTTTAAAGCAATAAAAAGCTCAAAAATGCTATAAAAATAGCTTTTTGACCTAAAATTATCGTTTTTTACCTATTTTTCCTTCAAAATCGAAAAACGATATGGGTAAAATGCATTCCTGAAAAAAAACGATATGGGTATTTTGCGTTTCTCGGATTTTAACCCCCCCCCCCTAATTTGGGGTTTAACCCCCCCCCACTCCGAACCAAATTGCCCATGTATGCCCTGACCCCCCCTAAATTTTAAATCTCGCATCCAAGGTCGACCCCCCTAAAAAGCCAGGGGGTCCGGACCGCCCTAGATTCCCCCCTAAAAATTTTGGCCTTCCGCCCGGGGGTGGACCCCCCTAGCTGACCCGACCAAAACACCCATGTAGACAGGGACCCTAAAAAACAGGGAGTCTCGAGATGCTGCTCATGTGCTTTGGTTTACAATGGGGGTGTACATGTAGCCAAGGGGTCCGAAAGGTCTCTAATTCCTTTTTTGTGAAATCCAGGCTCTGCCAATGTGTGCTAAAGTAATTTTTAACTAAGAAAACATTAGGTAATATGTTATTAAGCCGAAAACAGTGTATTATACAGCTTTATCTACGTTTATCCCTGCTGTTTTAACGTTTTCAAAAATTAAGGAGGGGCTCCGCCAACCCTCCCCCACCCCCAAATTTTGGGGGCCAAAATGAAATTTTTTGAAAATGAAAAATAAAATGACTCCACCAATTTTTGTACTACTACAATCCGCCTTCCCCCCAAATAAAACCCTGGGTAGAGCAGAGGGGGTCAAGTGGGATCCGGTGTCCAAACAGTTTTAAACATAGGTGGGCAGAGGGTAGGGTTGGGGGGTTAAACTCATAAGTGAGAACGGTCGGGGAAGCTAGGGGGGTGGTTACCCGGGGTAAATCGAATTTTGAATTCTAGGAGAGGGGTCCCGAGGGGGAAGGTGGGGGGTCAGATTTCAAAATCTAGAGGGGGGGTCAGGGTCAGGGGTAAAAAATTCGGAAAGTTGAGGGGAGGGGGGCCCCCTAGATTTTCGTCTAGGGGTGGTCCCAAAATTTCGAGGCTATGGGGGGTGGACCCCACCCTGCCCCCCTTTCTCACCTATTATGGTTAAACTCCCACTCCCAAAATCCCGATTATAGCCGACACCTCCCCTAAAATTTGGGGGTACCCCGGACACCCCCTTAAAATTTGGGGTCCCAGTACTAGAAACACTAAAAATGGGGTATTTGAGGTACCTATATCCCAAAAAATTTTTGGGATGGGGATCGGGTATATCCCCCAAAATCCACGAGGCTGCCCTCCTATGGTTTTAAACCATAATAATTTAATAATTGTTCTTTTTATAGGGTAATACTACATTTTAGTGAATAAAAAGCGATATTCTGGTGTAAAAAGAGTGTAAAAACATGAATATATGTTAAAAATTCACGTTTTTGGAAGAAAATTTAGTATAAAAAAGTACGTAAAATTAATTCTAGAGGGGGTCAGTGGTAAAAAATTCGGAAATTTGGGGGGGGGGCTAGATTTTCGTCCAGAGGGGGGGGGATACCAAAAATTCGAGGCTAGGAGGGTGGAGGTGGACCCATAGGTGGGCAGCCTCTCGGATTTTGGGGGGTATAGGGGGGTCAAATATTAAGGGGGGGGGGGTGCATAGGTGAGCACGGTCGGGGAAGCTAGGGGGGGTGGTTAGTTACCCGGGGTAAATTGAATTTTGGGTTTAGGGGGGGGTCCGAGGGGGGTCCGGACCCCTCTTAGCTTTTTAGGGGGCTCGACCCGGGGTGCGAAATTTTGAAATCTAGAGGGGGGTCAGGTGGGGTCCGGTGTCCAAAGCAAAACAGTTTTAAACCATAATAACTTTAATAATTGTTCTTTTTATAGGATAATACTACATTTTGATTTTATTGAATAAAAAGCCATATTCATGTATAAAAAGGGTGTAAAAGCATGAATATGTGATGAAAAAAAGCATGAATATGTGATGAAAATTCACGTTTTTGGAAGAAAATTTAGTATAAAAAAGGTACCTAAAATTTTCCCGGGAGGGGAGGGGGGGGTCAGATTTCGAAATCTAGAGGGGGGTCAGGGGTAAAAAAATTCGGAAATTTGGGGGGAGGGGGGGGGGGCGCCCCCTAGATTTTATTATAGGGGGGCCCCCAAAATTTCGAGGCCAGGGGGGTGGACCCCACCCTGCCCCCCCCCCGTTCTCACCTATGGGGGGGGGGTGTCTGGCAAGACCCAAATTTTGAGGGGGGGTGTACCCAATATTTCCGCGCTGCCTTAAAATGGGCTTAAGGTAGAACTTCACAGTTTTTTTTGACAACAGATCTTTTTGAATTACATCTTACTATACATAGTTTGACCTGCTGATTCAATTTTTGACATTCATTTTTCTGTAAAAAATGTTATCGTCCACAATCATCAAATAACATCAATAAAATACATGTCATTCTATTTTTTCATTTTCTATTAAGCGTATCTTAAATAATAAAACATTTTCTTAAATTAAAAAAACTAAAAAATAAAAAAAAATTTATTCGGCGTTAAAAATATGGTCGAGGGACTACTCGAACTCACGGATCCGAGGATCCGAGCGCGACGTACTAACCACTCGGCTACTGCGTCCTCGGGGATTTTCAATTAAAAGGAGCTTTTAAAGCAATGGTTCAAAATGTAGTTTCTCGGCGTCAATTAAAAGAAAATTAAACGAAAATTAAAAAAAATTGATTCGTTATTTTTAAACAAAAGTTTGGAAATAGTTTGTGGTTTGTGGCAGGCTGCCGCCAGAGGTGTTGGCCGCTTAACGCACACCGATTCACCTCTCTCTGACAGCAGCACCTTAGTACATTACTATACAAGGAGGGACTAGATATAAATGAAATCAAACTTGTGGCAGGTTTTTTGTAGAGGGTTAGTAGGGGTTAGTAGAAGTTAAAAAATACTTGATAAATATATTTTCTAAAGTTTATAATTGTAAGAAGTACAGATAAATTAGAGTCCCTATTAGTTGTTTATACACGACACCGGTGGAACTCCAGGCGTTTAGGCTTGACGCATTCTTATATTCAGTTTTGTTCTGATTTAGATATAGGCTTTTACCATTTTTTTTTTATTATAAACGATTAAAAAAGGACTTCAGGATTTTTTTTACTACTATATATTTTTGTAAAAAGTCTTTTTTGCAATTTAAAAAAAATCCTGAGATCATTTTGAACCCAAACCACCTCTGAAAGTTGCCCCCTACATTACCCTAATTTATTATAAAATTTCGCCCAAAAATAACGAAAAAGGCCTTATTGTGGTTTTCAGAGGTAGAATCCATGGACATCTGTTGCGAACTGGTCAAATTTTTCGGTGATGTTTTTATAACCACTGGATAGCACAGATTCTTAACTTTTTATAGCACCCCACTTTTATGGGCCAAAAAATAATATTTATAATGATATGCGACTTGTAGTCCAAGTGGTCAAAACTGTGAAGTTCTACCTTAAAACGCGTAAAAAAACGTAAAACAAGCTTATGAATACTTTAAAACTGTGTAAAATTAAAATAAGACCTTATTGCAACTTATAAATTTTATTTTTTAATTCTTTTAATAATAATATGTTTATATATTCTTAGAATTAGATTAGAAATCATAGTTTTTTTTAATAATTACGTAATAATGGAATAGTAATTATATTGTCTTGATTATAAAGTCAAGTATCACAAACTTTTTAATCCATAATCTTATATTTAATTAAAGGTTATATACATACATGGGCGTAGCCAGGGGGGTCTAGCTCCCTTTTGGGTCAGCAAAGGGAAAAATTTGGAGTTCGACCCCCTTTTAGGTTCCTAAGGATATATATTTGGGGGGTCTAGAACAGTGGCGTGCCCAGAATTTCATTTGGGGGGGGCGGTCTGTGGGGGTAAATACTAACCCTGAAGGGGGGTCTGGGGGGCGGCAGCCCCCCCAGTAATGGTGGGGTCTGGGTGGCGAGAACCCCCCAGCGGGGTCAAGGGGCAGAGCCCCATGTCAGGGGGTCCGGGGGGCAGAAAGCAGAATGCCCCCCGAGGGAGAAAATTTTTAATTTAAGGCGCTAAAATACACTAGAAATTTTAATTCCAGATGATGTTTATTACAAAATTTAAGGTTTTTTTATCCTTTTGCATTTAAAACAGTTGTTTAAAACGTTAATAAAGGTTTAATAATGTTTAATTAATGTTTTTTGAATAATAAGAGAAAAAAATGAAGTATATGACATAAACAAGGTAATAAACACTCCGCGCAAAGCGCGGAAAATCCTTTTATAACGCTTAAAAATTTTTCTCTGGGAGGCGAATTGGGGGGGGGGGTGTCCCCGGGTACCCCAAATTTAAGGGGGGGGGGTGTCAGCCAAATCCGAAATTTTGGTTGGAGGTATAACCCCCCCCAACCCCCCCCCCCCCCCCCCCGCCCACCTATGGGTGGACCCCCTGCCCCCTTTTCTGACCCATGATTATATAGTTCCCATAATTCCGAAACGTTTCCTGTTTGTTTTTTAAACAAGCATTTGATAAAATTTATTTTTCTTGAATTTTTGATAGGCCGGAGCAGAATGCTAAGGACGGTCATAGAAATGGGGTTAGGTATATGACCCGCTTTCTCTGGCACCTGTGATATATAATAATTTTCTTTGCAGAATAGACAATAATTCTAAAACACGCATAGGTGTTTTTGGTCGGGTCCGCTAGGGGGGGGGGTCCACCCCCGGGTGGAAGGCCAAAATGTTTTAGGGGGGGGTCCTGGGGGGTCCGGGCCCTCCTGGCTTGTTGGGGGGGTCAACCCCGTGTGCGAGATGTCTAATTTAGGGGGGGGGAGCCTGGGGGGTCCAATTTTTTAGCAAAATTTTTTTAACTCAATAATTTAAGTGTTTTTAGGTCTAATATTGAATTTTATGTATTAAAACAGCCTATTTAGGCCTAAAAAGTGTATTTAAACACTGTTTTTAACTAAAAACCCGTGTTTTTGACAGTAAATAAAAAAAATATACTTCCAAATTGGTCGGGAGAGGGGGGAGGGGGGTCAGCTTCGCTAGGGGGGTCAGCTTCGCTAGGGGGGTCAGGCCGGACCGCTCTCGAGCTTTGGGGGGGGGGGGGGGCAACTGAATTTTTTCTAGGGGGGGGTCCAAAATTTTGGCTCTAGGGGGGGGGTGCACCCCTCTGTCCCCCCCCAAAAACACCTATGAAAACACGTCCATTTATTTGTGTATATGTATATTTAATTTATGATCGAAGTAAGAAAAAGAAATCGAAGCTATGAATGGTTCAAATCTAAATGTTGTTTATTGTTTTTTTAATGTATTAAGTTTTCAAGAAACATTTTGTTTTTAATAGTGAACTGCATTTCTGCTGGGGTTACGTAGGAATTTAAAAGCGATTTTATCCTTCCTAGTTCTTTAACGCGCATTGATTTGTAAAGTACACAGAAAACGCACTAAATTTACCGGCGCGGTACCTACTACATAAGTTTTTGTTTACACCACTTGTAAATTATTGTGCAGAGAAATCTACTCCATAGTCCATATACTAGGAATTTAAAGACCATGAAACAATATTTCTTCGTAGAGAAAAAACAAAACAAATCTATCAATCATAAACTATATTAAACGAGAACGTGTATGTATTTTATTTATATAAGTACAGACCTGTGCATGCTCTGAAAATTCCCCCTCCCCCGTTTTATTAGAGGATTTGCCCCCCTCCCCCCGTTTTATTGCCCCCACCCCGCCCAAAAATTAAAAAAAGTGTCCAAAAATTATGGCGCCATTTTCTACCTATAATGACGCTATCATCTCAAAATTTTTGCAGTTTTTAGCGTATTTTAATGCATTTTAAGCCATTTTAGACCTATTTTAACCTTAATTTCGTTTTTTGTCCCTTTTTTTTCTTTTTCCTTCTTTTTCTTGTTTTTTCTCTTTTTTTTTCTTTCTCCCTGCTTGCCCCCTGTTTTATTGCCTCCCCCGTTTCAAAAAAGTTGCCTTCCCCCGTGCCCTCCCCGTTTTAATTTCTCTCCTTAAAAAAACCCCGGGAGAGGCAGTGCATAGTTCTGCATATCTGAGTATTATTTTAGTGTAGATCAGAGTTTGTGTAAGTGGTATATAATTGGACCCGTCGGTGAGTAAGAAGAAACGTTAGGGCTCGAGTATAATTTTAAATACAAACTGTCACCATAGATGAACAAGGAGGGGAGGGGGGTAGGCTGTGATCACCCACCCCCCTAGCTTCGAAATTTTGCCCCCCCCCCCGGAAAAAATCCAGGGGCCCCCTTTCCCCAAATTTTTAAATTTTTTACCCCTGACCCCGCTCTAGATTTTGAAATCTGAACCCCCCTTCCTCCATAGGTGAGAACGGTCGGGAAAACTAGGAGGGGGGTCCCAGGGGGTCCGGACCCCCTAGCTTTTTAGAAGAAGGGTCGACCCGGGGTGCGAAATTTTGAAATCTAGAGGGGGGTTAGGTGGGGTCCGGTGTCCAAAGGAAAACAATTTAAACCATAATAACTTTAATAATTGTTCTTTTTATAGGATAATACTACATTTTATTGAATAAAAAGCGATATTCTGGTACAAAAAGGGTGTAAAAGCATGAATATATGGTGAAAATTCACGTAATTAGTATAAAAAAGTACCTAAAAATTTCCCGAGGGGGGAGGGGAGGGTCAGATTTCAAATTAGGGGGGTCAGGGGTAAAAAATTCGGAAATTTGGGGGAAGGGAGCCGGGATTTTCGTCTGGGGGGGTCCCAAAATTTTGAGCCTAGGGGGGTTGGATTTGGATCCACCCTGCTCCCCCTTTTTTCACCTATGCCTCCCTCCCCTCTCGAGAAAATTTTAAGTTCTTTTTTATACTTAAGTTTCTTCCAAAAACGGGAATTTTTAACACAATTCATGTTTTTACACCTTTTTTATACCGCTTTTTATTCAATAAAATATCGTAATTATCTCATAAAAAAATCTTATTAAACCATTAATGGTTTAAAAGTATTTTGCTTCGAACATTGGATCCCATCTTTGACCCTCTTACCCGGGGGTAACAGTGTAACACTCCACTTGCTTTGGTGACCGTGTTCATCTATGGTATATATAAATTACGATTGATTGGGCACACTAAAGGTTTTGATTTTATTGACATTATATTTCTGATATATATATTTTGTATTATATATTTATATTTATAAATATACCTACCTATAATTTTTTAGGATCACGTGGCGTTTAGACTACTTTTTAAAGGACATATAAATTAGCTTTAACAGAATGGCAGGCATAACCACTCTAAGAAGAAATGTGAAAAATGTTGCTTACAATTATTCAGATGCCCAGGTGAAAGTACGCGAGGCCACCAGTAATGACCCCTGGGGTCCTTCTAGGTGAAGTGTCATAACCGCGCAATGTCCCGGCTTTTGCTCACCAAGAATTTTCCAGAAAAATAAAAAAAAGTTTTTGTTAAACAATGTTTGTAGCTTGTGCTTGTGTTCATAGGTGTTTTTTTAGGGGGACTGGGGGGAGCAGAGGGGTCCACGTCCACCCCCCACCCCCCTTAGAAAAAATGCAGCCCCCTTCCGTCCCCCCCAAAGCTCGGGAGTGGTCTGGCCTGACCCGCCTGGGCTTAACCTTAACGTTCCGGGCTTAACCTAACTTCCCCCACTCGGAACCAACTTGCCCAATCCATGTATGGTGGGGTGGGGGTAGGAGTTATAGATGAAAGTGAGGGAGGAGTCAGTTTGGTGTCAAGCACCTCTTCCAATTCCAACCCCAACCCATCACACCTAGCCTCAAAATTTTGGACTCCTTAGAAAAAATCCAGCCCTCCTTCTTAAAAAATTTTGAGTTTTCATGCTCTGAAAACTTTTAAGCTTTTGCTCTGAAAGCCAAATTTTAACATCTGGTGACATAGATGAACGCGGTCAAAAAACTAGGGGGGTGTTTACCCCGGCTTAATGACATTTCAAAATCTAGTGTGGTCAAACTCCCCTAGCTTCCCTTTTCCCGAAGCAAAATACTTTTAAACCATTAAAGGTTTAATAATAGTTTTGTTACAGTGACGTAGCCAGGGGGGGCGGCCGTCCCCCTCCAAACGGTCGGACAGGGGAAAAATAAGGATAGTGGTTGGGCTGGGGGGGCGGCCGCCCCCCTCCCCCAAAATGGTCATTAGATAGTAAAATTTGGAGGTTTTCAGAGGCTTAAAATTTAAAATTTTCTAGCGCCTCGCTAATCGCTCGGCGCTAAACTTTAAAATAATTTTAGTACCCCAATGGACCCCCAAAAACCAAAAATTTGTTCCGCTTCGCTTCGCTCAGCGGTCATTTTCTATAGTATACATACATATATATCTCGTTGTTTATGTTGCCTAATGCTAATGTTATTTCAAAGTTAGTACAATAATTTTTATAAGTAATAAGTACTAAACAGAAAGCAAAACAAACAATAATATTGGTTGATTTATGTATCTCCCCCCCTCCTAAATTTTCCTGCCGCCTATAGCATTGGCTCGGATTTTTTTCATATAGGTAGGTACCCTAGAAAACATGGAGCCGAGATGCTGCTCATGTGCTTTGGTTTACAATGTAGGTTTAGCCAAGGGGCCTGAAACTAACGTCTCTAAATTCCTTTTTTGTAAAATCCAGGCTCTGCCAAGGTGTGCTTATGTAATTTTTAACTAAGAAAACATGTT
Source organism: Microlaimidae sp. YZB2_3 (assembly GCA_030248175.1). Lineage (NCBI taxonomy): Eukaryota > Metazoa > Nematoda > Chromadorea > Desmodorida > Microlaimidae > Microlaimidae sp. YZB2_3. Next base: position 13,165 of record JASAMX010012943.1, read on the forward strand.
TTTACCGCTAAAAACATTAGATAATAGGTTATTAGGCCAAAAAAGTGTATTATACAGCTTTATCTACGTTTATCCTTGTTTTTTTAACGTTTTCAAAAATTAAGGGGGGCTCCGCCTCCCCCCCCCCCCCCCCCCCAAAATTTTCTCGGGGGGGGGGGGGCGGAGCCCCCCACCCCGCAATTTTTTTTGTACGACAATCCGCCCCCCCCCCCCTAAAATGAAACTCTGGCTACGTCCCTGTTTTGTTATAAGAGATAATACTACATTTTATTGAATAAAAAGCGATATACAGGTATAAGAAAAAGGAGGGTGTAAAAACATTAATTTGTGTTAAAAATTCACGTTTTCGGAAGAAAATTTAGTATAAAAAAGTAATTAAAATTTTCTCGAGAAGGGAGTGGGGGTGGGGGTATGGGTGAGAAAGGGGGGGTGTAGGGCGGGGCCACCCCCCTAGCCTCGAAATTTCGGGACCCCCCCATTAGACGAAAATCTAGGGCCCCCCTCCCCTCCCCCCAAATTTCCGAATTTTTTACCCCTGACCCCCCTCTAGAATTTGAAATCTGACCATAGGTGTTTTGGGGGGGAGGCAGGGACAACCACCCAAAAAAAGAACCCCCCAAAAAAAAGGGCCCCCCCCCCCCCCAAACCAGAGAGCTCCCCCCCATACCACACCCGACGAGACACCCCCCCCCCCCGACACAGGACAAAAAAAGAAAGAAAAAAAGAAAAAAAAACACAAACACCACAAAATAAAAAAAAAAAATCTAAAAAAAAAACCCCCCCCACCCCCCCCCCAAAAAACACACACCCACCCCGACCCACCCCACCAAGACAGCCAGGCGCACCACCCCCACCCCCCCCCCCAAAAAAAACCCCCCCCCCCCCCGGGGACCCCCCCCCCCGCACCCCACAAAAAAAACCAATCTGACCCCCCACCTCCCCAAATCTGAATTATTAAAGTTATTATGGTTTAAAACTATTTTGCTTTGGACACCGGACCCCACCTGACCCCCCTCTAGATTTCAAAATTTCGCACCCCGGGTCGACCCCCCTTAAAAAGCTAGGGGAAGGGTCCGGACCCCCTGGGATTATGGCGTCATCATAGGTCAAAAAAGGCGTCATAATTTTAGGGTACTTTTTCATTTTTTTGGCGGAGGGGGGGGGGGGGCAAATCCTCCAATAAAACCGTGCATTTCCAGACCGTTCACAGGTCTGCTGCCCTTTTCTGACTCTCGTGGGAAAGGGCGGCCGCGCCCCGTCCCCCAGGTTATCTCCCTGGGTTAATCTATATTTTTATAATGTTTGGTTTCCCAAACCCCCTAAATATTTTTTTCTTTTACCCGGATCACTTCGAACTTTTTAAATTAAACTCTTTTCCTTTTTTCAAGAAAATCTTTTTGCTTTGAAAAGTGATGTTGCGGTGTTCTAAACAGAAACAGCCACTTAAAAATGATTTATATTTCAATGAAAACCTTCAAAAATAGTCGTGGGTATGTGAGCGTTGTTGACACGAGATGGGTGTGTGTGTGCAGTTCCCTCATGTCAGAGGTGGCAGACTTGACCTACAACGCCATGGCCTTTTCTGATATCATGCAGATGATTTGGAAGCGACTGAACGACAGCGGTAAAAACTGGCGCCACGTCTATAAAAGTCTGGTCCTCCTTGACTACCTGATCAAAACGGGTTCGGAAAAAGTGGCTACTCAATGCAAGGAGAACATATTTGCCATTCAGACGCTAAAGGTAATAATTATTAACCTGAACCTCCATATCACAGTTTTTGTTACGTTTTCTTAAAACGGAAAGCTTTTAGGAGCTTTTTTGGATTTTTTTTCTGGGAAGGGAGGAAGCTTGTTTTTACTTTATTACTTAATGAGGGCCCGACCGGATCCATGATTTTGGATCTGGCTGGACCGGACCAGATTCAAAGCGAGATCCAGCCGGACCGGAACCAGATCCGGACCGAAACCGGATCCAGACCGGGGCTGGTATTCACTAACATTTTCCGTCTGGATTTTAGAAATCCTAAAATATAAAATTCGATAAATTTTGAATAAATCGAAAACGAATTATTTTCTAAAATGAAAATAGGAAAACTATTAGAACTAAAAAAATTCTGTATAAATTGAACAAAAAATTAGATGTATTTGATGGTTTAAAATGACAGCATCCTAATTCTGCCGTATTTTGGTGCAAAAATAACCGAACACCAAAGACCAAATTTTTGTATTGAGCACAATTGAGCAAAACGCGTCACCGAAATCTACTCGGTTTGTAAAATACATTTAAAAAATTAGTTAAAACTTGTTTAGTAGTCAATTTAGGAATAAAAATGTTAATTTTGCGCTTTGCAACGCGATCAAAATACTATTTGAGTTTGGTGTTTGGTTATTTTTGCACCAAAATACAGTAGAGTTAAGATGTTCTTGTCATTTTAAACGATCAAATTCATCTATTTTTTTGTGCAATTTATATGGAGTTTTTTTCGCTTTATTAGTTTTAGTATTTTCATTTGACAAAATACATTCGTTTTTAATTTATTTGAGATTTATTGAATATTATTCTTTAGGTTTTCGAAAATCCGGACGGCCAATGTTGGTGAGTACCAGCCCGGATCTGTACTAAATATTTTAAAGTCAATACTATTGTCTAGTAATGAAATAAAATAATAAAAAGGTATTGTATTGGCTTAATACTTGCCAAATAACCTCAATAAAGCAAAGAAACTTTATATACAAACTTATCTCTTAACACAGTACGTATTAGACAGACAAAATCAATTGCCTGATTTCCTCTTTTAACTTTAACAATGCCCGCAAGCAATATCTGGCAGTAGGTAGGATGTGATAAATGTTTTAATACTGATAACAGCATATGATAAAATAATAATAAAATAATAAAAGCATATGATAGCATATGATAAAATAAATGTCTATTCAAAATGTGAAATAAAAAATCTAATTAAGTTTGTCGTTAACAATACATATATTAAATTTTCTGAAATTATTTTAAACAAATATCTGGTATACTTATGGGAGGTATGCGCTTAAAAACCAAAATATTACCAGTGATTGGGTTATAAAAAATTGAAAAGTATATATGAAAATTTCTGAAAAAAATTACCAAACAAATTGTCACTATCCCTGATAGTATACCAGCCTTATTTTTAAAACCTTTAGCAAATGTTCTAGATGAACCTTCAACTATAATTTTTCAAAAACAAACATAAAACCAAAATGCGTAAAATAGAGTGGCTAAACAATAATTTTAAACATATTTGATTTAAGAAATGATAGAAACTATTTAATGTTTAAACTCTAGTAAAACAACAAGAAAAGAATTTGCATAAACTTAAATATATAGACTCAAAACTCTAATTTGTGTGTAATATAAATTTTATTAGAAAGCAAAATGTAATTAAAAAAATCAAAGACATAACCAAAAATAAAAAAACCCATCATGGGTGAAAAAATTAATCCTATCGCGGGATAATAGCATAACATAAGTCAAAATTTGTCGTGGGATTGTTGAAATAAGATAAAATAAAAGTAATGTTTTATATTCCTGTAAAAAAACTTAAATCTTAAATCGGGTCAATGTCCGTATTAAAAAAAAGATTCGGCCGGACCGGATTCAAAAATGGCCGGATATATCGGATCCACCGGACCGGACTGGATATCCGGTCAAACCCTACATGATACCAGGAATATATACACAAGAGAATGAATGTCCGACTGTACACTAAATTTTTGATCAAAATTTTGCGAGAAAAGTCGCACTTTCAAGTTCGTGTGCGACTTTTTTCGCAAAAATCCTCCATTTTCTGCTAGTTTCCCCGCGCTGCGATTTTTGACACAGTGTTAGTTTTCTCTACGTGGAAGTGTTAGCATAGGTCACTGAAGGGGGGGTCACCCCCCCTACGGCCTCTGAGACCTACCCCCCCCCCCCTAAGGCCCATTTTTGACCACCCCCCCCCCCCCACCAGACAATCCCAAAAAATGCTTAAAAATGGTCAAATTTCGTCAAAAAATTGTCAATTTCGGTCAAAAAAATGGAAAAAACACCCCCAGCACCCCCGGGTGCTTTTTTTCAAAAAAACACCCCGGGGTGTGACCCCCCCCCCCCTGGAGGTCAAAAACCTCCACACCCCGGGGTGTGGACCCCCCCCCCCCCCCCCCCCCACCCGTCGAAGGTCGGTGACCTATGAGTGTTAGTGTTTAACACAGTGTTAATTTTAATACAGGGACTGCGACTTCTTTTTCACTCTATTCTGCTTTAGTCGCACTGCGAATATTTTCGCACTGAGAGTCTGGCTGTGTTAAAAATCGCAGCGCGGGAAAACGAGCAGCAAATGGCGGATTTTTGCGAGAAAAGTCGCACACGAAATTTTGGTCAAAAATTTAGTGTCAAAAATTTTGGACATTTTCTTGTCTTATATATTCTTGAGTATACCCATACCGGTACGTACCTAAAGATTCAGTAATTAACCGTTTGTTTTTTTAGCTACCAAAGATTTTATTTTTATGTTTTAAACTTTTTAAAATATCAAAAACTAAATATTTTTTGTTTTTTTTTAGTTATGTAATATCAAGAATAAACAAAATTATGTCGATATTTCACCTTTCAGACTTGTGGACTCCCCTCGGGTTTGTATTTGAGGGGAAGGGGCATTTTTGGCTGACTTGTGGTGATAGATTTTTTAAGGAAAACAATTTTGAGGACGTAAACTAAATCTTCTTTTGTAAAACAACTTTAAAAGGCATTTTTCGTTATTTTGTTCATCTTTCCATATTGGAAATCGCTAATGACATCAATTTATGTTTGGAATTGATTATTGATGAGAGTGGTTTTTTAGGACTTTCAGCACATAGAGGAGAGCAAAGACTTCGGTCTGAATGTACGGGAGAAAGCGAAGCAGCTGGTGTCCCTTTTGAAAGACGAAGAGCGACTGAAGAATGAAAGGGCCCGAGCTCTTATGGCCAAGAAGCGATTCGCACAGAACAGCATCGGCATTTCCAGCGATGGATCGGTGAGTAACTACCACACACCTATTTGATTAAATGTAGCCATTTTACTTTACTTCAACTGTTGATGAGGAAACTCCCATATTTGCTGTCATGTGGTTAAGTTATTCTTGACCACCACCTCATGAGGGCCAACCTCCTAGGAATTTGCTTTTTTTGGGAAACATTAAGCCGCGTCTCCCAAAAATCCTTCTATTTTTTACCCAAAACAGTTTTTTTACCCAAAATCCAAAAGTATTTTATACTCTAAAATGCAGTTACAATACAGTTCCGTTGGGGCTACTAGGTAGGTAAATTGTCTCCTGGCTGAGATGCTAACGAAAGTTGCTTTTAGACTGGGTAATGCTCCTTATTAGGTTTAAATCTAGAAACCCGATTGTATTTTATTTTATGCTGCCTCATCGTGGAACAAAGGCATGAGCGGGTCGGGTGGGTGGCATACATAGGTGTTTTTAGTCAGGTCCGCTACGGGTGAGTTCATCCTCGGGAGAAAGGCCAAAATTGTTTAGGGCAATAGATGGGGGTTCAGGGAGGTTTGGACCTGTGGCGTGCCCAAACGGGTGCCCTCCCCCCAAATCCGGCAAAGCCGGATTTTTTCGTAAGATATTTAGGCCTAAAAAGTGTATTTAAACACTGTTTTTTACTAAAAAACCGTGTATTTGACAGTAAATAGAAAAATATACTTGTAATTTGATTGGGAAGAGGGTAAGCTTCAGAGAGGTCAGGCCGGACCGCTCTCGAGCTTTGGGAAGGGGTTGCGGCTGGAATTTTTATAGGGGGCGGATCGAAATTTTGGTTTTACGGGGGGTGGACCGCTGTGTGCTCCCCAAAAACACCTGTGGGTATTGATGAGAATGGAAGGTAGGGTGGGGTCTCTACCATAGATGTTTTTTTTTGGGGGGGGACAGAGGGGTCCACCCCCCCAGAGCCAAAATTTTGGACCCCCCCCCATAGATGAACACGGTCAAAAAGCCAGGGGGGTGTTTACCTCGGGTAAATGACATTTTAAAGTCTAGGGGGGTGGACCCCACGCTACCCCCCCTGTTTATCTATGCTCTCCCCTAGAAAAAATCCAGGGCCCCCCTCCCCCCCCAAAGCTTCAGAACGGTCCGGCCTAACCCCCCCCTAGCGAGACTGACCCCCCCCCCTTCCCGACCAATTTGGAAGTATATTTTTTATTTACTGTCAAAAACACGGTTTTTTAGTTAAAAACAGTGTTTAAATACACTTTTTAGGCCTAAATAGGCGGTTTTAGTACATAAAATTCAATATTAGACCTAAAAACAATTAAATTATTGAGTTAAAAAAAATTGTTAAAAAATTGGAGCCCCCCAACCTAACCCCCCCTAAATTTGAAATCTCGCTTATGGCGCCATTTTTGCTATACCCCTCCTAAAATTTAAAGGGGGGATGTAGGGTGGGTTCGGTCCACACCCTTCTAGCCTTGAAATTTTGGTCTCCCCTAGAAAAAATCCCGGGGGGACTCCCCTTTCCCCAAATTCTCAAATTTTTTACCCCTGCTTGCTGATCCCCCTCTAGAATTTTAAATCTGACGCCCCCTTCGCCCCGAGAAAATTGTAAGTAATTTTTTATTCCAAATTTTCTTTCAAAAACGTGAATTTTTATAAAACAGAAAGTCGTGTTTTTATACATTTTTTATACCAGAATTTTCATTTTATATTCAATAAAATGTTGTATTATCTTATAAAAAAACAATTAGTAAACCTTTAATGGTTTAAAAGTTTTTTGCTTCAAATATTTGACCCCACCTGATCGCAGACCTGTGCACGGTCTGAAAATGCTCCCTCCCCGCTTTATTGGAGGATTTTCCCCCTTTTATTGCACCCCCCAGCCAAAAAATGAAAAAGTACCCTAAAATTATGACGTCATTTTTGACCTATGATGACACCATCATCGCAAATTTTTTGCAGTTTTTAGCCTATTTCAATGTATTTTAAACCATTTTAGAGCTATTTTTACCTTATTTTCGCTTTTTTTATCCCTTTTTTCCCTTTTCCCGATTTTAAACTGGATTTGAAAAGTTATAATAAAAAAACTCAACAAAGATTGAAAATTGAAGCATAAATAATTGGTTAAATTCGTGCGAATACGCTAAATTAGCTTTGTTCTTGGTTATACCAAATTTTATTAAAAAAAGTTATTAACTATATATGACGAGATTAAGTGCATCGGTCGTCAAATTAAAATCAGGTTCGATTAATAAACCGATTTAGACAACAAGTACCTTGTTTACGTTGTAAAATCACATTTAATGCTATGATTTTATGTATTTGTTCATGTGATTTTAGTCATTAGTTAAAAACTACCGTTTTTATTTGGTTACATGACTATCTGTGCAATAGTCAATAGGCAGTTAAATATGCAATAGTCGTGGGCTATTTTTGTGTGATTAAGGAATAATCAACTTGGAAAAACAAACGTTCTTCGAGACATAAATTTCCGATCCCCCCTGTTGCTAATCTTGGCTGTCTTCAAATACCAAAAAATGTAGTGTAACAACTCCCGTTTATAAATGTTTCAAAAATATTTAGAAACGTTTAAAAAATGCATATGAATACTAATAAATGCGAGTTATAAAGAAAAAAAACGGGTGATAGAGCAATGCAAAGTAGCACGTCAGAATAATGTAAAGAAGATTACAGGCAAACTCTTGTGTCGCCCATTTTTAACTCAAAAGGCTAAAAATAGCTAATCCCCTTAAATCTCATGTATTTGATATTGATGTCTAAAGAGTTCGTTCGTAATTGTTAAGTCACCTTAATTTTTTAGTTGGAAAAGCGCAATTATAAAAAACTGAACGTACTATTCAAAACTGACCGTTCAAAACGTGTTAGCTGAGCGCAACCTATGTTCATGCAATTAAAATTAAACGAAACTGTATGCAAATTATTTATTATTTGAAATTGATGAATTCTTTTACTTTTTTCCATGAAAAACTCAATTTATTCGGCCTGGTTTTTCTGCGGGTCAAAGTAAGGAAAAAAATTAAAAAAAAAACATCAGATAGGTTGATTCTCGAATGTACAGCAAATAGTTAATAATAAATATATAGCTAAAAAGCGAGTAGTCTTATGTACTCGCAATATAATATTTTCTGAGTATTTTTTAATTTACAAAAATTGACAATCAGGGAAGAGCGCGGAGCGCTCTTTCCCTTATATTAAATGGGTTAAGTCACTGCGCGGTTAACTCATTGTTCACAGCGCGTCATTTAAAATCAACAAAACGTTTAATAGATTTTTAGCCAATTCAAAAATCTAGAACATTTTACATAACTAAAATATTACCCATATTTTTTCTGATATTAAAAACCTAAAAACTTTTGCTAAAAATACCTGAATTTCATACTAATAAACTTAATCTGCTTAACTTTTTTTTGTTTTTTTTTTTTTTTTTTGGGGTCCCCCAAAAGTTTTTTCCTGTGGTAAATATTTGAAGCTGATTTTTTGCACGTAGACGCCAAATTGCCCCCCTCACCTCAATTTTATTCTTGAACATGCTCTCATTGCCCGTAGTTAAACCTCTGTTCATGTGAAAAAACGACCAGTTTTTTTCTAAGTTAGGCTATTAGGTACTGGGGTACTCGCGTGACACTTTTTTTCCTTACTGAATTACATATCTAAGTAACTTCATTCAGTAATACACATTCTCTTGTGGTTATTTTTTTTGGTTTAAATTATAATTCCTTACCTTTTTATAAAAATTACTAATTTTCAACGGGAAGTGCGAAAAAATATCCTTACCACCAATTAGCAGCCATATGGCAACAATAAAAATATTTTTAAAAATAAAATGAAATTAATCTTGGGTGACGTGTTATAGCTGCGGGATAAAATGTTTCAATAGACTGATATTTATCAATATCTAAACAGAAAAAACTCTTTTTTATATGGAGCAATACGTAACTGAACGAAGAA
>JASAMX010012946.1:0-17345 GCA_030248175.1 Microlaimidae sp. YZB2_3
CAAAATTTTCCATACATCCTTCCCAGAATTTAAGATGCAATTTACCGCCGGTAACCAACCACCTCTACCCCTTCTCTCACTCTTAGCTGCCTAAAAACTATGCTTATATAAACTTGAATATTGTATATTTTTACTTTAAAAGAAAATAATGCTAATAAAGTGATTAAACCGAATTTTAGATATTCATTTCAGAAAAACTATTCTTGATAGTTAGCGATTTTGATACATCTGTTAACATATAAAGTTAAAACTGAAATACAGTTACAAGAGCAACTTTAAAACTGTAAAATTAACCCTAAAAATAATATTTTTAAAATATAAAGATAAGACCTAATGCAATAAACGTTAAAAATAATATTTTTAATGTTGATAAGATTTTTAATGTTGAATTTTTACCCTAAACTTAACAATGCAATGCCAAGAATTACCTTAAAAAAGGGATAATTTTTAAAATTTAGGAACATATCCATATTTGTCAGTTTGGAAAAAGCTAAGGCTAAAGTGCTTTAGTACTAAGCCTTTTTTGGGCTTAGTACTAAAGCTAAGGCTAAACGATTTTTGAACCTTTAGTACTAAAGCTAAGGCGCGGCTAAAATGAAATTTCCCGGCAATGCACACCCGTAGTTTTAATCATGTGCATTGCATATTCAATTTAAGGTAACACGCGATAAACCTTCACGAGTGCCAAAACTTTTACCACGCGTGTCAAAACTTTACTTGTATTTTATTTAATAAAACAACTCAGAATTGTGTGCTCCTAAACATGTGATTAAATTATGTTAATACAGTATTCATTCATTACAATTACAAAGAGTATTGGATAAATTAAGCCGAAATTAAAGTTAAATTCAATTTTAATTTTAACCAAATCTACATTTATTTATTTATTTATTTATTTTTCGATTTTAGATAATAAGTCTTCAACAAAACGCGAACCGATTACGGTAGCGAACACTATAGAGAACGATAACTTGGTTTAGCTAAACAAAAATGATTTAAAAAGCCCTTAAATGAACCAATGATTAGAACATTTTCTTAAAAGTACTAAGTGAATTGGCTGTAACTTGCGTTTGAGATAAATTATTCCACTTAGAAACATTAAATTGGCGTTACACAGTACTCCAATACGATACCCAAAATTTAAAATTAAATTATAGATATGTTTGCTTTTAAATTATATCCAATTTTATTTTTAATTTAACTTTTTTAGTTTCACTTAAAAAACCCAGTGCACACAGTTCAGTTTTATACATTTGTTTGTAAAATGTTCAATTCTTCAGTAAATCGAATGTGTTAAAGGTTAAAAACATCATAAAACAAGCCAAAAATTTCTAAACACACCAGATTTTCAGCGTTTTCCATTAACGCTTGCATTTCTTGTGGGCTGCTCAAACGCTACAATAATAGAAATATATTAGTAAAAGCAAAAACGATTGTTTAATTATCTATGTAGGTTAATTAAATTAAGATGACTACCAAAAATGTATACAAACGTACAATATAAACAATGAATTAAAATTCTACAAAACTGTCACAACTAAAAATTTTAATGGCAAAAAAAAAAACACCAAAAATGTCATTTCTTTTAAAAGTGATTAATTTAATAAAAAATGTTTAAAAAAACTATATAAACTGTAGTATTTTTTTGATCGAAACTTTTTATTACTTTTCAATTTTGGAATTCATCGAAGCCAGGTAGGCAAAAGCATAAAAATAAAAAACCATATCCCAGTCCTATAAAAACACAAACTAAAATCGTAGTTAGTAATATTAAAAACAGTATTTAGTAGTAAAAAATATACTTTAATTAAATGTAAATCGAGCCATAAATATAAAAATAAGTTTACAATTTTTCGCAACCACATTAATAAAAAAGAAAAAAAATTTACCTATACAACAAAATAACATTTGAATTTAAAATAAAAGTCTCAGGCTTTAAATCTGAGTTATAAAAAATCAATTTACGAAATTATGAGAGATTGAATTGGCACATGCACTATAGTTGAATTACATCTGGCTGACCTGGGAAGCTTCATGGGGACATGAGAGGACCAATTACAATTAGGCGGTTATGGTGCTTAAAAAGGACGAATTGAAAGTGGATTTTTTTTATTTCTGTCTTTTCACAAACTACACTAAACTTAGTCAATTTTATTCCTATTTCTTTCAAGTTGCGTAACTTTTTAAATAAATTATTAAACTAAAATATTTAATTTTTAATATTAAATCGGTTTTTATGAAAATTTTATAATGTTTATTGTTAAGTAGTCAATTCAATACTGAAAATTATTGAGGTCAGCTGGATTGGATTGCCCTGTATACATAGTAGTTTTCTGACTCTCATGTGTTTTTTTTTTGGAATTGGGGACACTTCGCTCCCACCACTTCGCTCCCGGCCCACTTTGCTCCTGGCAAATTTTATGAACGCATTTTTTGCGACGCTCTTAAAGATAGAAACCCTACATTTTCCTGAGCCTAAGCGAAACCTAAAAATCATACAAATCTTTTTCGTGATAAATTTATAAAATTGGCCGAAATAATCCAAGAACGAGGTTGGTCCCAGCAAAAAATAAAAAAGTTGGAAAAATTTCCAGGGAGCGAAATGGGTCAGGAGCGAAGTGGCGGGAGCGAAATGGTCCGCTCCCGTTTTTTTTCCTATTTATTTTCTATTGTATTTCTTACATCATTTTAATCGTTGTGTTTTTTTGTTTGTACTGTGTAAATTATACAAAGCAAAGTAATTTTATTGATTGAGGATTTACCTGCAGACGGTTAACGATTTTTACTACAAAAGATAAACTAGTAGCTGTTAGCTTGAAGATATGCAGTTCCTGATGAGAAGCTTTAAAGTGTTCACCACACGTTTAAAAAATTATAGTTTAGTTTCAGCTTATCATGCAGCTGGGTAATATCCACCAGTCAGATGACAAGACTTTTATTGAAACATTTTCAAATCGCCAGCTAAATATTCAGCTACAGTTCGAGTTATCCAACATTTTTTGTTACTACTATCTCCAATTTTTTAAAACCAGTTTGTTCTAATTTTCACTAAGATCCGGCCAAATAAATAACACTGATAAATATATGATAATAATAATAATTGAATAATTACATACCCGATTTTTTAGACCGCCCCCTTTTGCTGCTTGACCAGATGCAATAATCAATCTATTTGGATGAATTGCGATTCTAAAAAAAGTAAAAATTAAGACAAACTAAAACAATTTTTTCATATAAAACACACAATAAAACAAATAAATGGAAACATATATTTAAAGTCATTTTTGGTATTGTTTTTATATAATTTAAAGGCATGTAAAAGACAAAAAAAAACGTTATAATTCCAATAAACTTTTTGTTTCGTCAACCTGCATTTATTGATCATATAAAAATGGGTTCCTATTAAGCTCATATATTATCTTATCTTATCTTAACTGTATATGTTTTTAAACCAGGGAAGAAAATCAAAAAATAAAAACTTCAAGTTGCGGCATGAACAAAAATAGCGTCTTGGAACACACAAATAGCCATTGCGTTTTTAACCTGCAGCCGCACTCATAAAGCGCGATTAACCAAGGATTAACCAACGATTGTTGATTGGCTTTTGCATTAACTCACATAATATAATATAAATTAATAAAAGACTCAATTCCTTTAAATAATGATTAATAATGTACAATAAATTTATAACATATTTAAACATACAGAGGAATTAAGTTTTTATTAATTTAAATTACTAATGTGAACAAATGAAAAATCGAAATAAAATTTGTCTTTTTTAATTTTATTTTTTTTATTTCGAAATTAAAAAGTAGCAATATCATCTAGTTAACTTTTTTTGAATATTCTTAAAATTTGAGAATTATTTATATAAAAATACTTTAGTTAAAACAGTATGTATACTCTTAAAGTCATAAAACATGACAAAAAGTCCAAAAACCGCGTTTAAAGTCAGTTTTTATTAGTTTTTTAATCCGATTCTCTCCTTGTCCATGGAAAAAAGACGTCCATACTTAATCTTTAATTAATCCATGGTTAATCGCGCTTTATGAGTGCGGCTACTGCAAATTAAAAATTAAAATCATAAAAATTTAAAATTTTACGATTTCACGTCCTCCGTGTGACCGACGTAGTGCCTCTGGGATTGTTCTTCGGCGTTGAACAAGACGACAACGGTCGCCACGAAATAAATGATTTCCCCCGTAGGAAGCATATGCAAATTTGATCGGCAATCCCGCCCTCTGTAGCCGTAGATCCATTCCAATTTCAGTTTTTCCTGCGGTGCCGCATTCGGCTGCTGCGGAGTCGAGTCATCGCCAGCGTTGCGCGGAGCATGCAGCCTGACGGAACGGCCGCGGAGAAAAATTTGCATAATTCCCTCGTCCGGGAAAAATTGGGGTTCTTTGCTGATACTAAATAGATGGGAAAGAAACTATTAGAAAACAAATTCAATATTTTATTTTTTTATTTAAGAAACAATTACAGTAAAAATATACTAATTTTATTTAACAGATCAAAAGGAAACCGAAAGCACTAATTTGACTAACATGTAATTTAATATTTTTAAATTTAGATTTTCAATAACGTTATTTCACAATTTTAGTGATTGTTATAATTATGTACCGCTGTTTTAAAAAAAATACGATATTTTTAGTAATATTGTTGAATACACGAAAGTAAAATGTTGAATATAAATTTTACGTTTAATTAAAATTAACAAGCCATGCGAACTCATGCGAACACCAAGTAATAAATCCCACCTAAGAAATAATTTGCATAATTATCGTTAGCACGCAACTGATTGGTTGTCTCGTATGACGGTTAGTTCATAAATAATACGTTCACCAATTTGAACGCGGTTTTAAAAAAAAACACATTAAACTGCTTTGACAGTTGCGAACACACTTTTCAACCAAACCGTATGCAAATTATTTTTTGCGTGGGATTCATCCATAACCAAATTATAATAAATTAACGATAAATTACGAAAAAATAACAAAAAACATCGTACCCAATTTGCATAAGAGACTTAAGAGAGGTAGATGAAGAACTCAAATTACTTTTCGCACTGTTTCGTTTTTGTCTACAATATAAATTATTTTTACAAAAATACTATTATAAAGTAAAAGCTCAAGTGCTGTGAGATAGAGTGAATAAAAAAAGGTCAAAAAATTATTTTGCTTTTTTAATTGTGGTAAAATCAAGGCCTTCGACAGAATAGAACTTTGTTTGGTTGGCTTAAATTTTTACAGAAATAAAATTTTCCACATATTGTTTTTAAAAATTCTAACTGTTTTTTAATGTTAATTTTTACTAACACTTTTTGATTATTTAGCCGAAAAATTCCGTCTAAAACGCAGAATAAGAACACGCTCCTGTTTACCGTTAATTGTAGCACAAATTTTCTATCAACTCATGCCATACATACTGAAAAGTGACGTGATTTACATTCCGCGTTGAAAACGCAAAAAAAAATGGAAAGCGCTAATTAAGTATCTATTATATCGATTGCTTTTATAATTTATTTTGCATAAAACAAGATACGCAAGGCCGATGTTACTCAGCACCAAGTGCGCAACCAAACACTACATATAATAATATATTAACAAGCAACATTATCACAATGTAGCGTGTCTCAGTCGGGACTCGATCCAGGAACCTTCAGGCAAGACGTAAGATCTGCCACTGTTCCACAATCCCGACAGAAAACAATATTTTCTTGTTATTATAATAAAATAATAATAAAAAATAATAAAAAACAAATAGTAACACGGCAGTGTCAATGGATATATTTGTGATTATAGTTTATAGATTGGAAATACATTTAAGTTAAAAAGAATCTTTTCACTGAACGCTCCACACATTAAAAAGGAATGAGTTAAAATAGCAAAGTCAAAAGTGTTCTATTGAAAAGATTCATGTTTATTGTAATTTAAAAAGGGCAATTTGGAGTTTAAAAAAAATTGCTCAAGACTAATCGTGTTTAAATAAAATTATTTAGATAAATCAACACAAATATTATTATTATGTTTATTTACCACCTGTATGTACCATTTATTTTGCAAACTTTTATTTTGTATGAATTATGGTTTTAACCTTCGTTTGTGTTCTTTTGTCTGAAAATATAGTCATCCGGTCTGCATTACCGAAAATAAAAACGTGGATACAAATGCGTTAAAAACATAACACATACAGTACAGATTCCAAACATCAAAGAAGACATGCAACTGCAATGACCCGAAATTCAGTGTAAACGCGAAATTACTTGCATTTTAGACGCGTTTTTTATCATGAAAGATCAGAAAGGGTTAAGACGCGTTTTTTACCGTAAAAGATCAGAAAGGGTTAAGACGCGTTTTTTACCATAAAAGATCAGAAAGGGTTAAGACGCGTTTTTTACCGTAAAAGATAAGAAAGGGTAAAGACGGGCTTTTATCATAAAAGATCAGAAAGTGTTAACAGTTCTTACCTAGCGTTTGAACTTCGACTTGGCAACGTGTTGGACCACTGATTTCCAAAATTGGAGTTCCGAAAATCGTGAGCTGATACCCACTTACGGAATGAGCCGCTTCCGTTCGTCTAAAATTTTTGAAAAATTTCAATTTTGCTGATTTATATAATTTTAAGCTTTTGAATTTGTTGGAAGACTGTAGTTCCTTAAGAAATTGGGCACCGTTATTGAAGCCCCCAGAGCAAACGTGTTTGATTTTACAGTTATGGCTGGATATTTAACCCGTACTCTAGCTCATATTTTTTGTGAATGTCCTGGGAAAGTCCCAGAAATACTAGTTGTTCTGGTAAGGGGTCTTTAGAGTCGCAATTAGGGAACTTGGAGCCGTCGGATATTTTTGGGAACTTGGAGCCACGAACAATTGGAATTTAGAGCCCTTAGAAAAAAATTAGTTTTGGTTTAGATTAACCTTCGCTTAGGTTAGAAAAACGTTTTAGCGGTTTTTACTTCGGTTTTAAGTTCCTATTTTACAGTTCCAAATTTCCACTTATGGATCCAAGTTCCCTGGGCGCCATCAACACTAAATCGTTATTAGTGTCATTTTTTTGCAAAAAAGTGGGAAATAGTTTTAACAAGTAATCTAGCCCAGCACTGCGTTTTCCTACGACATTCTAGGACAGTTCTTGGAGAGACGGGGGCCTTCTAGAGTATGGAATAAAGGGATGTTTAAAGTTTTCTTGAGTAAAAATAATTTCAATTCCTTATTGATTACTCTGAAAAACGCTTACACTTACGATAGGTGTTCCGTTAATAAGGGCTCCATTCATATCCATGGGGCTTAATGGTGAGCTGTCGGTGGCACTGCCACTGGGTGTGATTTGTTCTGAAGGCCTTCGCCTGTCTCGATTCCGCGGAGAGCCTAAAAATGAATACCTATGCTATTTATCCACAATGAGAATTATTTACTGAGGAAAATTCATTAATTCGTCGTTTAAGCCTGAAACTTCGATTATGTTCCTTTAACCAATCAGAACGCGCCAAAAAGGCGCGAAAATATATCAGTATGTAACTGCAAAGAAACCGCTAAGGAGCGAGGCAGTGCATCAGACTGATCGCAAAAAACTTCCACATTGTGTTGTTTACCGTTATCAGGTTGTTCGACCTCAGCGACACCATCTTTGTTTTCTACTTATTGTGGCCAGATTTTGCATTTGGGATCGTTTCCTTAAAAAACTAACACTCACGCTATGCAAAAATGTAAAACAAAAACTAACAACCTCTTTGCCCTTTTTTAACAGTGTATGAACACTAAACGGTCCGAAGTCTTGGGAGTAACGCAACTGCACTCCAGTTGCAATTTTGCAATTTTCGCTCAGCACCAGAATGTTATGATATTATAGAAAGATGATTTTGGACAAGATCCTGCAATATATTGTGCAGAACTTTGTAAAACACGGAATTAGAAAAATTAACCCATTTTCATTTATATTGCCCTGGCAGGAGTGTCACACAGATGCAATTTCCACTTAGCACCAATATACATGAAATTATAGTAAAGTGACCCGGGAATAGATGCTGCAGTACGCAACCTCAACATGCACCGCGGAAAAACCACTTTTTTCTTTCATGTTGTCCTGGCAGTAGTGTAAAAGTTTCCCAGATCTAATTTCCGCTTATAATTATATTATAGGAAAATGACCCTAAAACTATTGCTGCATTACTTCTGTTTTACAACATGAGTGCAAACCCAACACAAACAAAAGATTAACACATTTTTACACGTTCTGCTAGCATTGTTCAAATAAAACTTATTCAACACTAGAATTATTTTTTCAATGGGAATTAGGATGGTTACACTACCCTGGAAGCCCTATTGCTAATTTCCGACATTACCACATCCTGCACTGCGAGCAAAAAACGTATAAGAAGAAGCTGTAACTTTTAAACTATGTTCTAAATTAGTTTAGTTAGTTGAGTTAGTAAAAAAACAACAAGCCTTACCTGAACGAGTGAAATTACTCGGCGATGCGGCCCCATTCAAGTTCAGATCTAAGCCATTTGTATTTTTCTGATTGGCTGGTGGGGAAAAATTTCGGTTTTGACCGGAAGGAGAGATAGTCCTAAATGCAGTTAACCTTTTTATAACCAAATTCATTGTGCTCGTCAAAAAAAGTTTTAATGTAGTTACTTTGTTACTTTTAATTTGTTTTCTTTAAAATTCCCTGAAAACCTCTAATTACCTCTATTTTGTGACTTTCAGAAATACAGAATAAAACAAAACGAGTTTTTATCAGAAAAAATGCGAAACAATTTACAATTTTTTTTAATTTCAATTTTTTAATAAAAAATTGGCGATACAAACTTGAACTTGTAATCGCTAGCCTGTGGTTACCGTATACGGTGTATGCTGTTGTTCCTCACGGTGGAAGTGCCAGTGGAGGTTTTATTCACGACCAAATTGTTGTTGCGCAAATTCCCTGTGGACCGCGACAGGCTTTTGTTTGGCATCCGCTTGGCACTGCTGGATTCTGTTCCCGACATGTAACTGCCAGTAAAAGCTAAAACAAATTGAATGTTACTTCATAAATAATAATAATGTTTGGTTGTTAATAATTACTAAATTGAAGCGTTAGATTAAATATAGTGTATACAAAAATGATGCGGACTGGTGACAAAACTCGAAATTTGAAAAGTTATATCTCCATAACGCAAGGTAGAATACGTATTAGCATATATCGGAGCATAGCTCAGACTTTTGGCTATTTTTTGAAAAGGTTAGAAATTTTTTTTTTATTTTGCCGATGCGGTGAAAAACACCTATTCCCAAATAAATTTTTTTTTTATTAGTATGAGATAAGAAACGCCGCTCTCGGTATGCTGTTAAAACATACTTTTTCGAGTTTTTTCTGAAAATTTGTGCGAAATCGAATGCCTCAAATTTTTTTTATAATGCGTTAAATACTAGCGGTTTTAGCGATTTTTCCCCAATTTTTGGCACGCTAATAAACTGTCCGAATTATTTATTTTATTTTGCTTCCTGCTCAAAGTGTGTACGATACATATCATATTGTTATATATTAAATGTCCGCCAATTTTTATTCCTTACTTTTGACCTGTAAATTTTTTTGGGGTTGACCCCCCGGGGGCTAGGAGAGCCAAACACAAATGCCGAAAAATTTTTTCAGAATTTTTTCCCAAAACCATCAAAAATGTAAAATTTATCACATATGACAAATTTTGATATATTGCTTGTGTAAAAAAAACCTAATATTAAGCTTACAATTAGTTGTCAAAAATGACGAATATAAAATTTGAAAGCATTCCAAGCCTGTATAATAATAAAATTTTACAAGAATAATAAATTTTAGAAGATTAGTTTTAAATGTTTTTTCTATTATTTTGATTTAAAATATTAAAAAGTGGTGAAAAAACCCCATTGTAAAGAAAAATAAATTTTCGTTAAAACTCAAAAATACTTCCATACGCTATGTAAATTTTTTTTATTACGTCATAATAAATGATTTTTATTGGAATTAAAATGACGCAATTCAGACCAGATCACGGATTTAAACGGTTTTAAACGAAAAATAGCATTACTTCAAAAAATTATATTTGGATATTGGCAAAAGTTGGGAGACATAGTTATTAGAAATTTGTTTTTGTGTTGACAAGTGGGGAAACATGTTTGCAAGTAAAAAACACTTTAAAAGAGCATTTTTTAGCTGAAATATTTGGCAATTTTGTATTAGGATTTTAACTTTTAAAATATGTTTTTCTAATAAAATAACCCGGAAATTTGAAAAAAAAGAACTTTTAAGGCATATTTTTTCGGAAAAGTTTTTAATTTAAAGGTTTGCTGCTGCCAGCATACCGGCTTGGAATGCTTCCAAATTTTAAATTCGTCATTTTTAACAGCTAATTGTAAGCTTAATATCAGGTTTTTTTACACAAACGATATATCAAAATTCTTTATATGTGATAAATTTTATATTGTTAATGGTTTTGAAAAAAAATTTTAAAAAAATTTTTGGCATTTATGTTTGGCCCCCCACGCCTCGGGGGGTTTACCCCCCCCCCCCCCCCCCAAAAAAAATTTATGTCAAAAGTAAGGGTTAAAAACGGCGGGAATTCGATATATAACAATATGATCGAAATCCTACACACCTTGAGCAGGGCGCTGTTTCATAAAAGTTCCCAACATGCTGTTTTTTTGTTGAAGTCCATTTCTTTTTGTAGAAAGATACAAAGAAATGAAAATGCAATAGACTTTTGGAAAAACTTATAAAAAACCAAAAATTTGCATAAATATTAATTGCAAAAATCCCTATGTTTTATCATAGGATTTCGATTTCTTTGTAAATATTTACAAAGAATAAAATGTTAGTAACATTTATGAAACAGCTCACAGGAAGCAAACCGTAGTTAGATAAAACCTATCTTAACCTATCTTTTTTGCAGTGTATTAATTTAGCGAAAATCGCAAAACAAACGCTTAAACATATGTAAAATAATCATTTAAAATTTACCGAAATTTAAAACAAAAAAATTAAAAAAACAATTAACAAATTGACAATAATAAAAAACAAAATTTAATTAAGGCAAGTTGTCCAGGCTGATATTTAGGGCGAACCGAATCTCGTTAGGAAGAATTAAACAATAAACCCGATAATTTTTAGTTTTTACCAAACACAGCCGCGGTGTGTCTTTTGTTTGCTTACGTTGGACTTTGTAAACGCATTATTTCTTGTAAAAATACGAGTAATCAAGATATTTTATATGCAAATTTTGCTATGAAAATATGCAAAATATTTTTATTTATACTAATTTCTGTGTTTTTTTATTTATTATATTGCAGTTATAATGGTTTATTTTAAAGAAATATTTGATGTATTTTAATTTTTATTAAATATTGGCAAATGATTTTTTAACATATCATCCTTAAGGTTACTGTTTTGCTTAGCGGAAAAAGGGAATAATGAAGCGCTATATCTAGACAACCCCTGAAAATTAATTTTAATTAAGTCGCTCGATCTCCGAACATTTTTTATGCTGCGTCGTTTTGCGATTTTTCGATAAATTATAAGCAAAGAACATAGGTAAACATACAGGTTTTCATTTCAACTTCTGCGCTGTTTCATAAATGTTACTAACATTTGATTCTTTGTAAATATTAAAACAAATAAAATCTTATGATAAAGCATAGGGATTTTTGCAATTAATTTTATTTTGCAGAATTTTTGGTTTTTTATAAGTTTTTCCCCCAAAAGTCTATTGCATTTAAATTTCTTTGTATCTTTCTACAAAGAAAATGGACTTCAACAGAAAAACATATATAAAAATTGTTATGGAAAACATCTTGCTCGAAGTATGTAAGATATTGATGCATATTGTTATATAGTCGAATTCCCGCCAATTTTTAACCCTTACTTTTGACCTAAAAATTTTTTTTGGGGTTGACCCCCCGGGGCCTGGGGGGCAAACAAAGAATGCAAAATTTTTTTTTTCAATTTTTTTTTCAAAACCATCAAAAATGTAAAATCTATCACATATGACGAATTTTGATATATTGGTTTTTTTTAAACTTAATATTAAGCTTATAATAAGCTGTCAAAAATGACAAATTTAAAATTTGGAAGCATTCAAATCCCGTATGTTGGCAGCAGCAAACCTTTAAATTAAAAACTTTTCCAAAAAAATAAGCCTTTAAAAGTTTATTTTTTTTTAATTTTCAGGTTATTTTGTTAAAAAAACATTATTTTCAAAATTAAAATCCTACTACAAAATTGCCAAATATCCCAGATAAAAAATGCTCTTTTTTAAATGTTTTCTTACTTGCAAACATGTTTTCCCGTTTGTCAACACAAAAACAAATTTCTAATATACTATGTCTCCAACTTTTCCGATATCCAATAAACTTTTTGAATTAATGCTATTTTTCGTTTAAAAAGTCGTTTTAAATCCGTGATCTGGTCTGAATTGCGTCATTTAATTTAGTGAAAATCGTTTTTGACATAATAAAAAAATTTACATAGCGTATGGAAGTATTTTTGAGTTTTAACGAAAATTTATTTTTCTTTTTCATGGGTTTTTTCACCACTTTTTTAATATTTTTAAATCGAATAATAGAAAAAACATTTTAAAATTTTTAAATCTTCTTAAAATTTATTATTATTTGTAAAATTTTATTATTATACAGGCTTGGAATGTTTGCCGAATTTTTATACATTCGTCATTTTTGACGACTAATTGTAAGCTTAATATTAGTTTCTTTTACACAAGCAATATATCAAAATTTGTCATATGTGATTAAATTTTACATTTTTGATGGGGGTTTTGGGGAAAAAATTCTGAAAAAATTTTTCGGCATTTATGTTTGGCTCTCCTGGCCGGGGGGTCGAGTTCCCAAAAAATTTACAGGTCAAAATTAAGGAATAAAAATTGGCGGACATTTAATATATAACAATATGATATGTATCCGTACACACTTTGAGCAGGAAGCAAAATAAATCATCCTCGGACAGTTTATTTGGCGTTCCCAAAATTTTACCAAAAGGGATTAGTTTTTGACGCATTCTAAAAAAAAAAATTTGAGGCATTCGATTTCGCACAATTTTTCAGAAAAATCTCGAAAAATTATGTTTAACAGCATACCGACCGGCGTTTCTTCACGCATACTAATAAAAAAAAAATTATTTTGGGAATAGGTGTTTTTCACCGCATCGGCAAAATGGGGAAAAAGGGCGTAACCTTTTCAAAAAATAGCCAAAAGTGCAAGCTTATTGCTCCGATATATGCTTCTAGGTATTCTACCCTTGCGTTTTGAAAATATAACTTTTCAATTTTCGAGTTTTGTCACCCATCCACATCTAGTTTGTATACACTATATTTAATTTATTTCTCTAATCTAATAATTAATAACAACAATACTATTATTATTTTTTATGAAGTAACATTCAATTTGTTTTCACTTTTACTGGCAGTTACATGTCGGGTACGGAGATGGCGCGCTGACAACCGGATGGGGGACGAAAGTAAGTCGCGGTTACCACAGGGGAGTTTGGGAAAAAAAGGTTTGGTCGGTGAATAGAAACCCTCCACTGGCACTTCCACCGTGAGGAACGGCGCCATGCACGGTATACGGTAAAAGAGGGCAGGAGGTTACAAGTTCAAGTTTGTATCGCCAATTTTTTATTAAAAAATTGAAATTAAAAAAAAAATTGTAAATTATTTCGCATTTTTTCTGATAATAAAAACTCCGCTTTTTTGTTTTATTCTGTATTTCTGAAAGTCACAAAATGGAGGTAATTAGAGGTTTTCAGGGAATTTAAACAAAAACGAATTAAAAGTAACAAATTAGATTACATTGAAACTTTTTTTGACCTTAGAGCACAATGAATTTGGTTATAAAAAGGTTAATTGCATTTTAGGAGTTTCTCTCTCCTTCCGGTAAGAAATTGGAAATTTTTCCCCACACCCAATAAAAAAAATACAAATGTCGGCTTAGATCTGAACTTGAATGGGGCCGCATCGCCGAGTAATTTCACTCGTTAGGGTAATTCTTGTTGTTTTTTTCCTAACTCGACTGACTAAACTCGGTTAGAAAACATAGTTTAAAAGTTACAGTTTCTTCTTATACGTTTTTTTGCTCGCAGTGCAGGAGTTGGTAATGTCGGAAATTTGACAAAAATCTAAGTTTCAGGTATAATTACGAATTCACAGTTGAAAAAAACATTCTAGTCTTGAATAAGTTTTATTTGAACAATGTTAGCAGAACGTGTAAAAATGTGTTAATCTTTTGTTTGTGTTCGGTTAGCTTTCATGTTGTAAAACAGAAGTAATGCGGCAATAGTTTTAGGGTCATTTTCCTATAATATAAATTATAAGCGGAAATTAAGAATCTGAAAATACACTACTGCCGGGAGACAATAAAAAAGTGGTTTCGCGGTGCATGTTGAGGTTGCGTCTCGCGTCTATTCCCGGGTACAGTACTACTGTAGTTTTCAGTGTGCTAAACCTAAGTGGAAATTGCCGAGATCTGGCGCTACTGCCAGGCAATATGGGGGATGGAAAAGTGCAAATTTTTCTAGTTAGTTTTCAAAGTTCTGCACCAATATATTGCAGAATTGTAATTCCAAAAATCCATTCTTCTATAATATCATAACATTTTTCTGCTAAGAGGAAATTGCAAAACTACAAACTGGGAGGTGGGGTCTCCCGTTACTCCCCAAGACTTAAACTCCACCTTTTCCTATTTTTAAACATATTTTAAAAAAGGGCAAAGAGGTTGTTAGTTTTTGTTTTACATTTTTGCATAGCGTAAAAATGTAGTTTTTTTAGGGAAAGTTGCCAAAATGTGGCATAAGTAGAAAACAAAGCCTAGGCTAGAGTCGAACAGTATAATAATTGACACAATGTGAAAGGGTTTTTGGATTAGGTCTGATGCACTCCTCGCTCCTTAGCGGTTTCTTGCAGTTACATACTGATATATTTTTTCGCGCCTTTTTAGCACATTTCTGGTTAAAGGAACATAATCGAACTCAGGCTTAAACGACGAATTTTCCTCGTAAAATAGTTCTCATTGTGGATAAATAGCGTGGGTTTTTTCTAGGCTCTCGCCGGAGCGAAGCTTCAGAACAAATCACACCCAAATCGCAGGCCTAACCCCGGTGGATATGAGAATGGAGCCCTTGAAACTTACCCACCGTAAGCGTAAGAGTTCAGTTTTCAGAGTAGATCAATGAGAAGGAATTTGAGATTATTTTACCCAAAAAAACTTTAAACATCCCTCCTCGTACTCTAGAAGGCAGAGAAGTTTGTCCTCAAATGTCATTAGGAAAACGCAGAAAATCTAGGCCTAGATTACTTGTTAAAACTATTTCCCACTTTTTTCAAAAAAAATGACACTAATAAACAATTTTCATGTTGATGGGGCCGCCCAGGAACTTGGATCCATCAAGTGGAAATTTGGAACTGTAAAATGGGGTTAAAACGAAGTAAAAACTCGCTAAACGTTTTTCTAACCTAAGCGAAGGTTAATCTAAACCGAAACTAATTTTTTTCTCAGGCTCTAAATTCCAATTGTTCGTGGCTCCAAGTTCCCGAAAAAGTAGTTTCAGACGGCTCGGTTCCTCATCAACTATTAAAGACCCCTTTAGGAACAACGTATTTCTGAGACTTTCCCAGGACGTTCACAAAAAATAACTAGAGTACGGGTTAAATATCCGGCCGTTCTAAAATCAAACACGCTTTTGCTCCAATTTACTTAAAACTACAGTCTTCCAACAAATTCAAAAGCTAAAATTATATAAATCAGCAAAATTGAAATTTTTTCAAAAAATTTTGACGTAAGGGAAATTTTGTGCTAAGTGGGTATCACTGCGCGATTTTTCGGAACTCCAATTTTTGGAAAAGAGTAATCATCCCTGCCGAGTCGAAGTTCAAACGCTAGGTAAGAACTGTTAACACTTTCTGATCTTTTATAAAATAAAAGCCCGTCTTTTACCCTTATTTTGCTTTTTTACGGTAAGAAACACATCTTAACCCTTTCTGATCTTTTATGGTAAAAAAACGCGTCTTAACCTTTTCTGAATTGTTTTACGGTAAAAAACGCTTCTGATCTTTAATAATAAAAAACGCGTACAATAGAGTGTCGCGTTTACTAAAAATTCGGGGTACGGTTGTTGATGTTTGGAATCTGTACTGTATGTGTTATGTTTTTAACGCATTTATATCCACGTTATTTTCGTGCAGACCGGATAATATTTTCAGACAAAAGAAGCGCAAAAACGAAGGACAAAACCATAATTCATACAAAATCGAAAGTTTGCAAAAATAAATGGTACATACAGGTGGTAAATAAACATCAGATAAGTATTTGTGTTCAATTTATCTCATAATTTTATTGAGAACACCGAATTAGTCTTGACAATTTTTTAAACTCCAAAATACCTTTAAATTCAAACTAGGAAATAAATATTTCGATAGAACACTTTTGACTTTATTTAACTCATTTTTTAATGTGTTGGACATAAGTGAAAAGATTTAACTTAAATGTATTTCCGATATTGTGATTATAATCCACAAATATATCCATTGACGCTTACCGTGTTACTTATTTATTTTTTTATTATTTTTTATTATTATTTTTTTATAATGAGCGAGAAAAAATATTTCCTGTCAGAATTGTGGAACATGGCAGATCTTACGTTATCTCTCGTGTTCAATCAAGAGTCCGACTGAGAACACGCTACATCGTGATAACATGTTATTTGTTAATATATTATTATAAGTTTTTGGTTGCGCACTTTGCATCCCTAATAACATAAAATCGGCCTACATATCTTGTTTACAAATAAATTATAAAACCAATCGATATAATGGATACTTAATTAGCGCTTTATTTTGCGTTTTGGACGCGGAATGTTAAATCACGTCACTTTTCGTGTGTTATGGCAGTGAGTTGACCAGTTTATTGTTATTAACGGTAAACAGGAGGCTGTTTTGTTCTGCGTTTTAGACGGAATTTTCGGCTAAATAATACGGAAAATATTTTAGTAAAAATTGACATTAAAAAACAGTTGAGAGTTTTAACAATATGTGGAAAATTTTATTTTCTGTAAAAAGTTAAGCCAAAAAACCAAACAAAGTTCTATTCTGTCGAAGGCCTTGATTTTACCAGCAATTGAAAAAGCAAAATAATTTTGACCTTTTTTATTCACTCTATACACAGCATAACTTTGCTTATGATATGGTATTTTTGTAAAAATAATTTATATTGTAGACAAAAACGAAAACAATTCAAAAAGTAGTTTGAGTTCTCATACTCTTAATTATATGGTTTTTTTGTTATTTTTTCGTAATTTATCGTTAATTTATTATAATTTGGTTATAGTAA
>JASAMX010012949.1:0-19588 GCA_030248175.1 Microlaimidae sp. YZB2_3
GAGTGTGTGTGTGTGTATGTGTGTGTGTGTGTGTGTGTGTGTGTGTGTGTGTGTGTGTGTGTCTGTGAGTCTGTGTTCCCTAACTCCTCCCTAACCACCCATCGGATTAAGGTGAATGAGGTATCTTTGGAAAGGTTATACCCCAGGGAAGGTCGCGAGAGGGTTGAAATTTTAAAACAACTTACATGGACATTTTTAAACTGGACAACGCGTTTTCACCAAATGGTCCCCCCTATGGATTTTGGAAGTTAAAAAATTTTTGTCTAGGAATTGGCTTACACTTATTGGTTAGAGTAATTAGCCATTATCATGTTTTAATGAGTAATTATCATGTTTTTTTTTGGAAAAAAATGAACATGTACATCTTTATACTGGACAACGTTTTTTCAACTAAAGAAGGGAATTACCATGCTCCCCAACTACAAATGGGATTGTGCTAAATGAGATATCATTGCAAAGCTTACAGTCCGGGGAATTTTATAAAGGGTTAAAATTTAGAAAAAATTTTCATGGACATCTTTAGCCCGGACATTTTCACAAAAGGGGGAATCTATGGACTTTGGAAATTAAAATTTTTTTCTCTCTGAATTGACTTGAACTAATTGATAAGAATAAGTAACCAATGTAAAACCAGAATATGATGTTTTTGGTAAGATTAACATTGACATCTTAATACGGGACAACGTTTTT
Organism: Microlaimidae sp. YZB2_3; assembly: GCA_030248175.1. Classification (NCBI taxonomy): domain Eukaryota; kingdom Metazoa; phylum Nematoda; class Chromadorea; order Desmodorida; family Microlaimidae; species Microlaimidae sp. YZB2_3. The sequence goes on from JASAMX010012949.1 coordinate 691, forward strand.
TCACTAAAAAGAGAAACGACCTTCCTCCCCAATCACAAAAAAGATTAGGTTAAATCAGATATTATAGGTAAACGATATAGTTCAGGGAGCATCATAAGGGGTTTGAAATTAGTTAAAAAATAACATGGACATCTTTATGCTGGACAACATATTTTCACCAAACGAGGATAGACCTTTCCTCCAACAACAAAATGGAGTGCGGGTTAACTCAGGTATCATTGTAAAGCTTACAGTCACGGGAATGGCATAGAAGTGTTGAATTTTTTAAAAAAAAGTAAATGAATATAAAAAATGCCGAAAAAATTATTTGTCAGCCGTATGGCTGACACGGGTTACTTGTAATTATAAAAAAATAAAAAAAAATAACGGAAATGCCCATTGTATTTTGAATTAATTTTATTACGGGGCCTAAAATCGGTAAAAAATACAGCTAGAATAAACATTGAATGTTTTGAATTTCGTTTTAATTTAAAAGTAACGAATTGAGTCAGTTCATTTTTTAATTTACATAAGATGGGCCAAAATCTTATACAAAATCTCTAATATTTTTTCTATATGAGTATACTATTATAAAAACATAGGTAAAAAACATATATTATGACAGAAAGTCATTTTTTCATGATTTATTAATATGTTTTTCAATATTTTCAGATATAAATAGGTTTGTTTTTATTTTAATTTTGACCATTCCAAATGGATTTGAAATGAACTACTGGCATTAATCCAACAACATTCAGTGGTTAAGTAATGTCGCTTCCTGGTGACATTTGAGTTTAGAATTAATTGTTTTTTTTAATTCCAGTATACCTGTCTTACTAGTAACGTTACTAGTAAGAAATTTTAAAAATCAATACTATACTGTACTATACTATACTATACTAGAATTAAACCCATAGGTCTTATACTATACTATACTATACTATACTATACTATACTATACTATACTATACTATACTATACTATACTATACTATACTATACTATACTATACTATACTATACTATACTATACTATACTATACTATACTATACTATACTATACTATACTATACTATACTATACTACACTATACTATACTATACTATACTATACTATACTATACTATACTATACTATACTATACTATACTATACTATACTATACTATACTACGGGTGTCATTAGTACTAGTAACGTTACTAGTAAGAAATTTTAAAAATCAATACTATACTGTACTATACTATACTATACTAGAATTAAACCCATAGGTCTTATACTATACTATACTATACTATACTATACTATACTATACTATACTATACTATACTATACTATACTATACTATACTATACTATACTATACTATACTATACTATACTATACTATACTATACTATACTATACTATACTACGGGTGTCATTAGTACTAAAGCTAAAGCTAAAGTGCTATAGTACTAAAGGGTTTTTTGGGCTTAGTACTATAGCTAAGGCGCGGCTAAACTGAAATTAGCTGGCAAAAGCTCGGCAAAAGGTATGGGCCCGGCAAAACGTTAGCTTTTGCCAGGAAAATGAAAAATCACCCAAAAATGAATGATTGACCAAAAAACCAAAAAAAATGTTCACCAATAAAAAACATAATTTTTAATGAGATTTCTATTCATGAAGTGGAGAGGTACGATGGGGTCTTTTTACCTCAATATTTTAAACCCCCTCCCAGACAAAAATCGAGTTCTCTTCAGAAAAGTTCTCTTTTTTAACCTGGCTCTCCTCCAGAATTTATGATCTGACACCTATAAAGTATTTTGTTTTGAAAACCCACAAGGCACACCCTGACCCTCTTCTAGATTTCAAACTTTTCCATACATCCTTCCCAGAATTCAAGATGCAATTTACCCCCGATAACCAACCACGGCAACCCCTTCATAAGTCCTATGTTAGACCAATTCTGGAGCACGCTAGTGCAGTTTGGAACCCTTATTTAGAAAAAGATAAAAAAGAGCAACAAAATTTCGCTATGAGGCTGTTTTATAAATGCATGTTGTTACCTGTTGGTTATGAACAAAGACTGGATTACTTAGGTTTAGAATAATTAAAGAACCAAAGAGACAAAACTGATTTATATGAGTACTTTAAAATTATACATAGCTTAAACAATTTGCAAGCCAATGATTTTTCAAGTTTAACCTGCAGCCCACCCGTTGTCATCCCTTTAAATTGGCTGTTGAAGAATGTCGAATTAATGTAAGGACATTTTCTTTTGCAAATAGGGTGGTTACACCTTGGAACAATCTACTCCCGTCTCAAGTAACTGTCAATTTCTTGGATGCATTTAAGAAAAATTTTAAAACCGACATAAATAAGCGCTCTTGTTAATGATATTTTGTTAAAATTATAGTTTATGTTGGCAGCAATTAAGTCGCAAATTTGATATTGTTGATAAGAAAAAGAAAAGAAAAAAAAGTAAAAGAAAAACAAAGAAAAAATGAAATGATGATACAGTAGAATTAAACTATGCATAGACTACGCATAGTAAAATATTAGTTCTATTATCTGATCATTAAAAAAATTAGTAAATTAATGATCCAAATTTTTGAGCTAGAAATTTAACTAGTAAGTTAATGTGTAAAAAAAATCTAGTAAATTAACCAGTAAGTTAATGGTCCAAAATAGTAAACTAGTAAGTTAACTAGTAAGTTAATGGTCCAAAATTTGGAACTAGTATGTTAACTAGTAAGTTAATTTTCTACAATTTTAGTAAGTTAACTGGTAAGTTAATTTTCAAAATTCTAAGCTATTAAGTTAAAAAGTAAAATAATTTGGCGTTGATTTGCACTATTATACCAATTATTTATTCAAATTTGACAAAAAATAAGAAAAACATATAATAACCACGTAAGAAATAATTTGCCTACATTGTGGTTTAAATTGCATAAACATGGTTGTTGTGCAGCTGATAAAAATAGTTGCGAACGCATATTTAACCTAATCGTTTTCAAATTATTTCTTACGTGAGATTTATCCATTAAAAATTGTTATTTATATCAAATCCATTAAAAAAACTATAAATTATATCAAATACTAACACACCAACGAAACAATCGAATTTCATAAAAACTATATGAATAACTGTTTTTATTCAGTGTTATTTTTGGCATATGATTGAATACAAAACGACATTGATTCTCTGTTTTTTTTTAGCAATACTGGGAAAATTTTAACAAAACATTTTTGTTTGAACTCTTATAACTTTTAAACGTGCGGCGATCAATATGCAAATATCTTGCGTTAAGGTCCTTATACTTTTGGCTACCTCCTGAAAAAAGTTTTTTTCAAAAATTTTGGGGGGTGAGCCCCAAAAACCCCCAAATTTAGAGGCAATTTTTTTCAGCCAAATTTCCATACTTTCCTAAGGTTGACCATACTTTCCTACGGTCAAAAATAAATAATTTGTTAGAGGTAACCTATCTGGGTCGGGTATCCAGAAAGGTTAAAGGGGTTAATTTTACGATTTTTGCTAAAATTCTTTGTATGGGGGGTAGCAAGTGCATATTTTGGCATCATGCTCAAAAACTGTTTTAGCCACAGATTTGAGATTGGAGGATTTATGCAGAATTTTAAGCTCTACAATTTGGTGATAGTACCAAAAAATTTTATATGCCCTAAGGCACTGCAATGGTTGACCCCTAAAAATACATTTTTACAACCCTCAATATACCCCTAAAAATTTTGGGGGGTACATTACGTGTTGTAAAAATTGTAACTATTGGGTAATCGAGTTAAATTGCATATTTTTGAGATCAGCCTCTTGAAAGCTTTATTATAAGTATAAACAAGACTGTATTACAATAAAAATATAAAAATGACCCTCTAAAAGTTTTTATGGGTACGTTATGGGTTGTAAAAACTGTAACCATTGCGTGAAATGATTTAAAAATAATTTTTGTGACATCAGCGTGTCGAAAGATTTGATATGAGTACAAACAAGACGATATTACAATAAATATATAAAAATGACCCCCTAAAAAACATTGGGCATACATTGTGGGTTGTAAAAATGGTAACCATTAGATAAATCGAGTTAAAAATAATTTTTTTGACATCAGCGTGTCTAGAGCTTTATTTTTATATTAAAGCTAAAGTCTTCCTGGCTAAAATTAAGGGAGTAACCGCTCAGGAAGAAATAAACAATAAACCCGTGAGCAAGAAAAATTAAAAAAAAGTTTTAAGCGGTTATGTAATCAATTATTACTTTGTTGCGTCATGTGTTTCTCTGCACGTGATATTTTCTCAAAAAACTAGTGGTTACTTTACCACTCATCTATTTTCACCCTGGTAGAATTTATCTTTAGGTTAACTAGTAAGTAAATTGGTCAAAAATGTAAACTCGTAAGTTAATTGCTCAAAATTATCAACAAGTAAGTTAACTAGTAAGTTTAGCTCAACAAATGTACTCGTGAACTAGTAATTAGTAAGTTAACAAGCGCAACTCTAAACGTTATAACTCTGTAAAGAGTATTAACACTGAACAATTTCTGTTTAAATGGGAGAGTTTTATTTTTTGTGTGTTTAAAACACTAATAATCATTTTACCAAGCGGTATTCTTGTTAGTAATTCATTGAACTTTGGAAATTAATTTTTAATATAATGCAATTTTTCTTTAGTGTGACATGATACATCGGTTGGTATTAATTAAAAAGAAAAAAAGATATACTGCGGGTTAGTATACTACTCTTTTAATCTAATAACTTTTTTCATTCCACAAGTCACATATTATTTATTATTTTTTAGTTGAACGTGCTGTCATAACGCCACGGTATAAGCTCAACACTCACAAAAAAAAGAAAGGTAAAACGTTATTTATTAAAAAAATTAGTTTCTAATCTATATATAAATAGACGTAACGTGTGTGTGTGTGTGTGTGTGTGTGTGTGTGTGTGTGTGTGTGTGTGTGTGTGTGTGTGTGTGTGTGTGTGTGTGTGTGTGTGTGTGTGTGTGTGTGTGTGTGTGTGTGTGTGTGTGTGTGTGTGTGTGTGTGTGTGTGTGTGTGTGTGTGTGTGTGTGTGTGTGGGTGCGTGTGTGCGTGTGTGCATACGTGCGTGCGTGCATGCATGCATACATGCGTGCGTGCATGCGTGCATGCGTGTGTGCGTACATGCCTGCATGCCTGCGTGCGCGCGTGCGTATGTGCATGCATGCATGCGTGCGTAGTGCATGCATGCATATGTGCATGCGTGCATGCGTGCGTGTGTTTGTGTGTGTGTGTGTGTGTGTGTGTGTGTGTGTATGTGTGTGCGTGTGCGTGTGCGTGTGCGTGTGTGTGTGTGTGTGTGTGTGTCTGTGTGTGCGTGTGTGTGTGTGTGCGCAAGTATGTGTGTCTATGCACGTGTGTGTGCGTGTGTGTGTGTATGTTTGTGTGTGTGTGTGCGCGTGTGCGTGCGTGTGTGTGTGTGTGTGTATGTGCGCGTGTGTCTGTGTGTGTGTGTGTGTGTGCGCGTGTGTGTGTGTGTCTGTGTATGTGTGTGTGTGTGTGTGTGTGTGCGTGCGTGTGTGCGTGCGTGCATGCATGCGTGCGTGCGTGCCTGCATGCGTGCGTGCATGCGTGTGTGCGTGCGTGCGTGTGTTTGTGCCTGTGTGTGTGTGTGTGTATGTGTGTGTTGTTCCCTAACTCCTTCCAAATCACTCAACAAATTCAGGTGAATGAACTATCAATGGAAAGCTTATACCCCAGAAAACGTTGTAAGGGAGTTAATTTTTGAAAAAAATTCATGGACATCTCTATACTGGACAATGCATTTTCACCAAAGAGATTTTGGAACTTAAAAAACACCCTATGGATTTTGGAACTTTAAAAAATTTGCTATTGAATTGGCTCAAAGTTATTGGAACGAGTAATTTGGCAATATAAAGCCAGAATATCATCTTTTTTGGAAAAAAATGAACAAGGACATCTTTATACTGAACCATTTTTTTTTCACTAAAGGATGCACTGACCTTGCTCTTCAACCACAAAAGGGATTGGGCTAAATGAGATATCATTGCAAAGCCTACAGTCCGGGAAATGCTATAAAGAGGTTCAAATTTAAAAAAATTTGCATGGACATCTTAAGCCTGGACAAAACATTTTAACAAAAGGAAGAACCTATGGACTTTGGAAATTTTTTCAGCCTTTAAAAAAGTTACAGCATTATGGATGAAGCCTTGAAAGAATCTTAGCCGCAAACAGAAGAACTGCAAGGACAGTTAGGCTTAACTAGCGATTATACAAAAATATCCTATGGAGCATTAATAATCTTGGTCCAAATAATAATATTGGCAAAGTGACCGTTAGAGTCCCATTTGGTGAGAGGAAACTTAAATTTTACAGGTGTTTAGTTCTCTGCAAAATAAGTATCACATGGTTTTAGGGGGCTGAGAGGCTCAGACTTTTCAAAAAGTTCCCAATATGTACTATTGGGAAAACTGGTCAAAGAATGCTAGCTTTGCTTGCTAAAGGATTGTTCATTCATGATTTTGTGAAAAATTATATAATAAATTGCTGAAACATCATCTATACAAGTTATAGAACGTAAGAGAATAACAGTTATTTCGCCGAGTTGATTTAACCCTTTCATATATTGTGGTTACAAATATAAGTATCGTAGGAGTTTTCACTGGACATCAATCAAATGTGAAGACTAAGAATTTTGAGAAAAATAATTGAAGTTTTGATGAAACATTAATTTTAAAAATTTCACAAATTAGAGTTTTTGGAGATGGCAAGGTTGGTTGAAGACCAACCCCCTCAAAAAGTTCAGCTAAACATACTTCATGAGTTAAAAAGTAACATTAAAACTTGGTAGCTTACAATAAGACGTTCTCCTTATGGTTTTTACAAAACATTAGCATGACAGGTTCTAAACGATAGGGCTAAACAAGTTGGTAAAGCCGTTCGGATACCAGCCTTCTCAAAAAGTTGACGTACAGAATAAACACAGAGTCTAAGCATTTGGACAACCTCAGGGAAATTATCTTTTAAAATTTTCTGAAATTACATATAAAATGGGTGCAACATAACCAGAATGGGTTCTAAAATAAAAGATTATTAAAGTCTCCAACCTCCAAAATCCACTTGACTATCATATGTTCCCTATGTTTCCCATATGTTCCCTTCCCTTGTGTCTTCTAGGCTATAGTAGAACATCTCCGTCAGGAGTAGTCGGCTGAGTTGAGTCAGCTGTGGGCGGAGTCATCTGCGCCCAGCGACCTCTTGTCTGGCCGGCTCAAGAAAGAGAATGAGGTAACAGCAAGGCATGGAATCTGTGGAGAGCCGGTAACCTAAGGTGCTATAGATTTAATAGTAATTGTCAGTAATTTTATGCTATTTATTTTAATAAGGAATGATTTTAGAGGTTTTTAACCTCTTATTGGTACAAAAACTTAAAACAACCGAGTTTAAAACACATTATATTTAACATACTATTACACAAATTTACAATGGTTTTGAACACAGTTTCAGAATAGTAATTTTAAAATGAAAAGGTGTATCCTTCACTTATAAAAACTGTGGTTTTGCACAGTACAAACAACACTAAAATAAAGCGGACACGCCCTAGCCATTACATTAATAATATACTTTTTATCTTAAAATTACTTACGATTTAAAAATCACTTTCCCTTAGTCGGTTTGAGGTACTTGTTTCTGTTAAATTCCAAGATAGAATATTAGCCCACGGTTTAAAGTTGTCATTGACGAGTTTTATTAAAATTAATTTACAGAATCTGGCGGCTTCAGGTTGGGACAGCCAGCATTCAGATTTTTAGCCCAATTACTATTGTATTTTATTTTTACTATTTGGATTATTACTTAGAAAGTCTCTGGCAACGCTCAGTTTGGGCTCTTCTACAAAAATGAGGAACCTTATTTGTTTCATTTTGGAGGCACAATGGAAGTATTTAATGATCTATTTTCGCTAGCGCGATACTGAAAGGACCCCTGGGGCTGACCTGACACTGAGGCGAGGAGGGGAAAACATTACCCTTTTAAAAACCAAACCAGAGTAAAAACGAACACATTAACATTATTTTACATATTTTTATAAACTTTTTGATACGTTTTTTAACCCGTTTTATTAAGGATTTAATATTGTTTTTACCCTGCTCTTTTTGGGACTTATAGTTTTAGAAATGACAACTTTTAACCGAGAGCCACGGGGGCCATCTTCTAGTGTTGTAAAAAGTATTGATTTTGGATTATTTTAAGTAAAAGTAATTAAAAATTTTTTTTTTTTTTTTTAATTTTATTAAGTAAAGTAAAAGAAAAAAACTTTTTAAAGTAAAGTAAGAGAAAAGATAATAAAAAGAATTTTCTAACGCAGCAAAACACTTTTAGCTCAAAGCTCTTTTCAAAGTTTTTCTGATAGTTTAGAAAAAAAGTTAGAGCGCGCTAAGTCTCTTCATTCTTTACAAAGCCACGGTACGCATCAATACTAATTTACTAAATAATAAGATCAGAGAAACCAGAAGAGAAAGAAGATAACAAAAGCAGAAGAGAAAAAAACAAAACGAGAAAAAAACCAACCCACAGAAACACAACACTACCATCCCCCTAAAACCAATAAACAAAAAAACAAAAAAACACACAAAAAACAAAAAAAAAAACATATCAAAAAAAAAAAAAAAAAAAAAAAAAAAAAAAAAAAAATAAAAAAAAAAAAAAAAATTAATATAAAATAAAATAAAAAAAAAAAATATATTTAAAAAAATAATTTAAAAAAAAAAAATAATAAAAAAAAAAATAATATAAAAAATAATTATAAAAATTTAAAAAAAAACATTTTAATTAACATATTTTATAGAACAATAAATTTTAAAAAAATTTTTTAAATTAAATTTTTTTAATTTTATTTCATTATATCTATTACCAATAGATATATTATATAATTATATTAAAAATTAAACAAAAAAAATTAATATCAATATTTTTTTTTTAAAACAAATAAAAAAATTTTTTAATCATTTCACAAATATACATAAATAACCAATAGCCCTAAAAAATTACTAAATTAAAATTTAATAAATAAATATAATATACATTATTTTTTATTAACCCTTCAAAAATTAATTTTTTTTAAATATCATCATACCAAATTCCTTAGTAGATTTTATTTTCTATAAAAACCATTTATCATTTTTATTTTTTTTTTTAAAAATAACAAACAACATCAATATATAAATCACAGAAAAACAGAAATTTTAACCCAGTTTTTTTTTATTTTTCACCAAATCACCAAACTAAAAATTAAACCACAAACCCTCTAGTCTAAATTTACAATAAACATATAAAAAACCTACTCAATAACCATCACTACTAAAAAACAAAAAAAAAACAAACAAACAAACACTCATAAACAATATTTTCTTTTTTATTCACAAATAAGAATATTCCAAATACCCTAAAATAATTTCACTTCAAATCTATCATTTTCTAATTCTCTCAAAAACCAATAATTCACTATTTTTTACTTAACATTTTTCACCTAAAATCACTTCACAACTTACTTTTACCTTCCACTTTCTAAATTTATTCAAAAACACTTTTTACCATTTTAACAAAAATTTTTTACATTTTTCTAATTTTAACTTCTTAACTTTTCCCCAACCTATTAATAAAACACCCCTCAACAAATTTCTTACTATTTCTCTTCTAATTCTATCAACCACATTTCTACACACTTTATATTTTTTTTAAAAACCAACTAAAAAAAACCAAAAACACACATTTTTAAAAATTTTTTTTTTTTTAAAAATTAATATTAAAAACACAACTATCTAGAAAAAATTTCTTATTATCATATAAAACAAAAACAATTTGTCATTTTTACTACTTTTTTCCCATCAATTTTCACACATTTTTCTTTTTTCTTTTTTTTTCTATTCAAATTACCTCTTATTCTTTTTCCTACGCAAATATATATTATATTACAACTATATATTATTTACTTCAGAAAATTTAAAATTTTTCCTTAATCATTTTTATTTTTATCACCCAATTTAACACCCAAACTAAAACTTAAAACACAAACTCCACTCACAAACCACTCTACTCACAAACACAATAAACATATAAAACACAACTTTACTCACAACCACAATACTTATTAAAACAATAACTATACACCCACTTCAATTTATTTCAAAAACATTTTTTTTTTTTTTTTTCTTTTTTTTTTTTCTCTTACTACAATAACCACCAAATAAATTTTACACAACAAACTTATTTTTCACTTATTTCAACTAACTACAATATAACAATTACCTATATTATTTAAACTCCCAAAATTATAGAAACAAATTCTAAACACAACTCAAATAACAAAACATTTAGAAAAACACTTAAACAACCACTTCTAACTAAAAACAAATAAAAATTATATCTTATATACACCATTACAATTTTCCCTCTATAAATATTTTATCACACCCACCACTATTCCAAATTAACAATTATTTTTCTTAATTATCTCTCATATTAGATATAACACTTTCTTTTCTTTCTTTCTTATCTATTTTTATAATATACAACTATAAACATTTATATTTTCATATATATTAAACTACCACTAACTAAAACTACACACTATTAATAATCAACACTCCTCCACTCCTCTTCCTCCCACCCATTCCTCTAACCACTCCTCCCAAATTATTTATAAATTTATATTTTTTTTTCTTACCTAATCATAATCTTATTTTCCATTTTAAAAATTTATCACACAAAATTTTTCATTTTTATTCCTTAATAAAAAAAATTCATCTTTAACCTTCTCAATAAACTAACAAACACACAACACTTTTTCCCCCAAAAAACCCCCATTTATCTTTTTTCATAGAACCATATATTTTCCCCCCCCCCCCCAAATTTCTCACTCCAATATTTTTTCCCCATCATATATTTTTCCCCCTCTAATATTCATAACAATCCTTCACTACTCTATAATAATTCCCCTCTCCATTTCCTATCAATCATAAAAAACATAAATTAAATATTATACTTATAAAACAATTAACCACAACCTAATATACCATATTTTATACTACTAACAAAAAAACAAAAACAACAACTAATAATTTATAATTATAAACTAACAACACCAAAACTAAAAAAAACAAAAAAACCTAAACAACCAAAAAACAAAAAACAAAAATCTTATATTTTAACTTTCCAACAACACCTCATATTTCTTAACCACTCCAATTTCACTATTAAAATTCTTCCCCTTATAAATAAATATTTTAATTTTTATTTAACCTAACTATTCAGAATTTTTCTAATTATTTTATATATTTTTAAAAATACAAAAAAATTAAATATAACTACTCTTTTAAAAAAAACAACAAAAAACAAACTTCAAACCTAAAATAACCAATATCACTACCCATTCATATAAAAAAAAAACTCACATACCCCTTAAAATCACTTATTTAACTTAAAATACTTCTAAATAAATCACTATATTAAAACTATTTTTATTTTTAAATCATTAAAAAAAAATACAAAATATTTTACAAAAAACAACATATTTTTAATAAAAAAAAAAAAAAAAAAAAAACCACCACCCAACCTAAAAACTTAAAACATCCTATAACCAAACCTCAACTAATTTTTTTTTTATTTTTATTCTTATTTTCTTACTTTATTATTATTTTATTATTTTTCATTTTTAATTATATATTTTTTTTTTTTTATTTTATTTTTATATTTTTTTAATTTTTCTATCTTATAACAATATTTTTTTTTAATTATCCTTTTTTATTTATTTTTTTTTTTTTATTTCTATTTTTTATCTTTTAGATTTTTTTTAATTTTTTATTTTTCTCCAGATTTTCTTAATATTCTCTATTTTTTCTATATTTATTTTTTACTTTTATTCTATTTAGTCTCTTTCTACCATTTTTTTAGTTTATATATTTTAATCATTTTTTTCTAAATTACCTTTAATATTCTTTTCTCTTAATAATATTTTATTACTTTTTTCTTATTATTTTTTTTATATTTTCCTATTTTAACTTACATTTCTTTTTTTATTTTAATTCTTTTTTTTTTTTTTTCATTTTAAATAACTAACAATAAAAAAACAATACACTAGCAACACTAACACACACACACACAAACAACAACCAACAACACACAACACAAAAACAAACCAACCCACCCACACAAAAACAACAATAAACCCCACCCACCACAACAACACACAACAACACAAAAAACCATACAACAACAACACAACCCAACACAAACACACAAAACCAACCACAACAATCAACAACCACAAACACCAACCACCAACAACAACCTCACACACCAACAACAACACTAAACAAAAAATATAAAACAAAACAAATATAACAAACACCACAAAACACACAAAACACCACCCACAAACACAACTCTCACAAACAACAACACAAACACAACCAACAACAAAAAACAACACAAACAAAAACACAATCACATCAACACAAAAACAATCACTCAACACAAGCAAAACATCAACAAACAATATACACAATCCACAAACACAAAACAAACAAAACAATCCTAATCACACCCAATCAAAAACTAAAACCACACCCACACACTAACAACACAAACAATCACACAATACAACACACAAAACAAAAATCAACTTTATCATCCCCAATAATTCTTCCAAACTCCATTTCACACTCTCACACCTCAACTCCTTCAGACCTTTATTTTTAATTATAATTTTATTTCTAATTAATTAAAAAATAATCTATATTATTTTTAAAATTTTTTTTAAACTAATTTTTTTTAAAAACTATTTAAACAATAAAAATATTTAATATCATTAATATTATTTAAAATATTTTAACTTAAATAACCTAAAACCCTCATTAACTAAACTCCAGACTTCTTCCCTTTATATAATAGCTCCAAACAATATTCAAAATCACTAATTTTCAAATCTTAACTATTTTTATTTTATTATTTTTTTAAAAAAAACCTTATATTTAAATTTTTTTTTTAAAACTTTTAAAAATATATATAAAACCACAAACCACAAACCACTACAACAACAAAAATAAAAAAAAAACATTATAACAAAAACACACTTTTTTAAACAAACACATAAAAAAAACCAAACAAAAATATATTAAAAAAAATATAATATTTATTCTTTTTTTTTTTAACTTTTTTTAACAACTATAATTTTTTATTTTTTAAGATTTTAACACTTTTAACTTTCATAATTCAATAAAAACTTATTAACTTTCTAACATAATTTTTACTTTTTTCTCAGTAACACATAACAAAATACTAATTATATACATACTAAATTTTTTATAATATAATTTTTTTAAAATTATTTTTTTAACAATAAAAAAACAAATTATTCATAACATCACCAAAATCATCCCCTATAATATTAACCAAAAATATAAAACAAAAATATCACAAAGAAATTTCCAAAATATAACCTTATTTATAAAAAAAACAAACCCCACAATTTTATCACAAAATATTATCTACACCCTCTTCCTTCTAGCAAATTTTTAACATAAAAAATATCCTACTTTCCCAAAACAACAAACCTAAAAAAAACAAATCTTTTAAAAGTAACTTTTAAAATTTATTAGGCCCTATCTAGTGAAAATATGTTGACCAGATTAAAAATGTCCATGTTATGCTTTTAAACATTTAACCCCTTTATGACATTCCCCAAATTGTAAGCTTTGCAATGATACCTCATTTAACCTAATTTGTTTGGCTGTTGGAGAGAACGGTCCATCTCCTTTTAGTGAAAATGCGTTGTCCAGTATAAAGATGTCCATGTTCATCTTTTAAAAAACATAATATTCTGGCTTTTTATTGACTAATTACTCTAACCAATAAGTTTAGGTCAATTCAACGACAAAAAATTATTCAACTCAAAGTCCATAGGGCCCCAGTTTTGTGCAAATGCGTTGTCCAGCGTAGATGTCCATACAATTTTTTTAATTTCAACACCTTTATGACAATCCCCAGCCTGTTAGGTTTGTAATCATTCCTCATTTAGCCCCATCTTTTTTCTGGTTGGAGAAGAAAATGGTCCCCTTTTTTAATGACAAAACGTTGTCCACCAGATGTCCCCTTTTTTGAGATGTGAAAATGGTCCCCTTTTTTAAGATGTCCATGTTAATCTTATCAAAAAAGTTTGACATCCTGGTTTTACATTGGCTAATTACTGTAGCGGGGAAGATGGTAGTGTTGTAAAAAGTTACTTTTACTTTTACTTAAAGTAATAAAAGTAACGGATTTTGGATTACCTTTACTTTTACTTTTACTCGACTTTTGAAATTTCAATTACTTTTACTTTTACTCTTACTCGACTTTTGAAATTTCAAATACTTTTACTTTTACTCTTACTCGGATTTTCCTCTGCAAATACTTAAATTAATTTAAGTAAAATTTAAGTAATTTGAATGCGTAAATTCCCCATGGGCTTTTTGTAAAGTAAATGGCAAGAGAACATTTTTTAAGCCACTAACACGCTAAAACCATTTATTTTGACTAAAAACTTATTAAAATGATAATTTATACATAAAATTAGCAAAAAAACTTTGAAACAGAGCTTTGGAGCTCCAAAAACCGGTGTTTTGCTGCGTTCAAAATTACTTTTATTATACTTTTACTCTTACTTTTACTTTAAAAAATAGGTCTTACTTTTACTTTTACTTTACTTAAATAAAATTTTGACCATTACTTTTACTTTTACTTTACTTAAATTAATAAATTACAAATTACTTTTACTCTTACTTTACTTAAATTAAAATTTTTCAAATTACTTTTACTTTTACTTAAAATAATCCAAAATCAATACTTTTTACAACACTAGAAGATGGCCCCCGTGGCTCCCGGTTAAAAGTTGTCATTTCTAAAACTAAAAGTCCCAAAAAGGGCACTTTTCATGTTAAAACAGTATTAAATCTTTTATAAAACGGGTTAAAAAAATATATTAAAAGGTTCATAAAAATATATAATATAATGTTAGTATGTTCGTTTTTACTTTGGTTTGGTTTTTAAAAGGGTTATTTTTTCCTCTCCTTGCCTCAGTGTCAGGTCAGCCCCAGGGGTCCTTTCAGTATCGCGCTAGCGAAAATAGATCATTAAATACTTCCATTGTGCCTCCAAAATGAAACAAATAAGGTTCCTCATTTTTGTAGAAGAGCCCAAACTGAGCGTTGCCAGAGACTTTCTAAGTAATAATCCAAATAGTAAAAATAAAATACAATAGTAATTGGGCTAAAAATCTGAATGCTGGCTGTCCCAACCTGAAGCCGCCAGATTCTGTAAATTAATTTTAATAAAACTCGTCAATGACAACTTTAAACCGTGGGCTAATATTCTATCTTGGAATTTAACAGAAACAAGTACCTCAAACCGACTAAGGGAAAGTGATTTTTAAATCGTAAGTAATTTTAAGATAAAAAGTATATTATTAATGTAATGGCTAGGGCGTGTCCGCTTTATTTTAGTGTTGTTTGTACTGTGCAAAACCACAGTTTTTATAAGTGAAGGATACACCTTTTCATTTTAAAATTACTATTCTGAAACTGTGTTCAAAACCATTGTAAATTTGTGTAATAGTATGTTAAATATAATGTGTTTTAAACTCGGTTGTTTTAAGTTTTTGTACCAATAAGAGGTTAAAAACCTCTAAAATCATTCCTTATTAAAATAAATAGCATAAAATTACTGACAATTACTATTAAATCTATAGCACCTTAGGTTACCGGCTCTCCACAGATTCCATGCCTTGCTGTTACCTCATTCTCTTTCTTGAGCCGGCCAGACAAGAGGTCGCTGGGCGCAGATGACTCCGCCCACAGCTGACTCAACTCAGCCGACTACTCCTGACGGAGATGTTCTACTATAGCCTAGAAGACACAAGGGAAGGGAACATATGGGAAACATAGGGAACATATGATAGTCAAGTGGATTTTGGAGGTTGGAGACTTTAATAATCTTTTATTTTAGAACCCATTCTGGTTATGTTGCACCCATTTTATATGTAATTTCAGAAAATTTTAAAAGATAATTTCCCTGAGGTTGTCCAAATGCTTAGACTCTGTGTTTATTCTGTACGTCAACTTTTTGAGAAGGCTGGTATCCGAACGGCTTTACCAACTTGTTTAGCCCTATCGTTTAGAACCTGTCATGCTAATGTTTTGTAAAAACCATAAGGAGAACGTCTTATTGTAAGCTACCAAGTTTTAATGTTACTTTTTAACTCATGAAGTATGTTTAGCTGAACTTTTTGAGGGGGTTGGTCTTCAACCAACCTTGCCATCTCCAAAAACTCTAATTTGTGAAATTTTTAAAATTAATGTTTCATCAAAACTTCAATTATTTTTCTCAAAATTCTTAGTCTTCACATTTGATTGATGTCCAGTGAAAACTCCTACGATACTTATATTTGTAACCACAATATATGAAAGGGTTAAATCAACTCGGCGAAATAACTGTTATTCTCTTACGTTCTATAACTTGTATAGATGATGTTTCAGCAATTTATTATATAATTTTTCACAAAATCATGAATGAACAATCCTTTAGCAAGCAAAGCTAGCATTCTTTGACCAGTTTTCCCAATAGTACATATTGGGAACTTTTTGAAAAGTCTGAGCCTCTCAGCCCCCTAAAACCATGTGATACTTATTTTGCAGAGAACTAAACACCTGTAAAATTTAAGTTTCCTCTCACCAAATGGGACTCTAACGGTCACTTTGCCAATATTATTATTTGGACCAAGATTATTAATGCTCCATAGGATATTTTTGTATAATCGCTAGTTAAGCCTAACTGTCCTTGCAGTTCTTCTGTTTGCGGCTAAGATTCTTTCAAGGCTTCATCCATAATGCTGTAACTTTTTTAAAGGCTGAAAAAATTTCCAAAGTCCATAGGTTCTTCCTTTTGTTAAAATGTTTTGTCCAGGCTTAAGATGTCCATGCAAATTTTTTTAAATTTGAACCTCTTTATAGCATTTCCCGGACTGTAGGCTTTGCAATGATATCTCATTTAGCCCAATCCCTTTTGTGGTTGAAGAGCAAGGTCAGTGCATCCTTTAGTGAAAAAAAAATGGTTCAGTATAAAGATGTCCTTGTTCATTTTTTTCCAAAAAAGATGATATTCTGGCTTTATATTGCCAAATTACTCGTTCCAATAACTTTGAGCCAATTCAATAGCAAATTTTTTTAAGTTCCAAAATCCATAGGGTGTTTTTTAAGTTCCAAAATCTCTTTGGTGAAAATGCATTGTCCAGTATAGAGATGTCCATGAATTTTTTTCAAAAATTAACTCCCTTACAACGTTTTCTGGGGTATAAGCTTTCCATTGATAGTTCATTCACCTGAATTTGTTGAGTGATTTGGAAGGAGTTAGGGAACAACACACACATACACACACACACACAGGCACAAACACACGCACGCACGCACACACGCATGCACGCACGCATGCAGGCACGCACGCACGCATGCATGCACGCACGCACACACGCACGCACACACACACACACACACACACACATACACAGACACACACACACGCGCACACACACACACACACACACAGACACACGCGCACATACACACACACACACACACACGCACGCACACGCGCACACACACACACAAACATACACACACACACGCACACACACGTGCATAGACACACATACTTGCGCACACACACACACACGCACACACAGACACACACACACACACATGCACACGCACACGCACACACACACACACACACACACACACACACACACACACACACACACACACACAAACACACGCACGCATGCACGCATGCACATATGCATGCATGCACTACGCACGCATGCATGCATGCACATACGCACGCGCGCACGCAGGCATGCGCACAGGACGCAGGAACACAGGCACGCATGCACACACACGCATCACGCACGATATGCATGCATGCACGCACGCACGTATGCACACACGCACACGCGCACCCACACACACACACACACACACACACACACACACACACACACACACACACACACACACACACACACACACACACACACACACACACACACACACACACACACACACACACACACACACACACACACACACACACACACACACACACACACACGTCATGTCTATATATAGATTAGAAACTAATTTTTTTAATAAATAACGTTTTACCTTTCTTTTTTTTGTGAGTGTTGAGCTTATACCGTGGCGTTATGACAGCACGTTCAACTAAAAAATAATAAATAATATGTGACTTGTGGAATGAAAAAAGTTATTAGATTTAAGAAAGTAGTGCATACTAACCGGCAGTATATTCTTTTTTTCTTTTTAATTAATACCAACCGATGTATCATGTCACACTAAAGAAAAATTGCATATATATTAAAATTTAATTTCCAAAGTTCAATGTAATTACTAACAAGAATACCGCTTGGTAAAATGATTATTAGTGTTTTAAAACACACAAAAAATAAAACTCTCCCATTTAAACAGAAATTGTTCAGTGTTAATACTCTTTACAGAGTTATAACGTTTAGAGTTGCGCTTGTAAACTTACTAATTACTAGTTCACGAGTACATTTGTTGAGCTAAACTTACTAGTTAACTTACTTGTTGATAATTTTGAGCAATTAACTTACGAGTTTACATTTTTTGACCAATTTACTTACTAGTTAACCTAAAGATAAATTCTACCAGGTGAAAATAGATGAGTGGTAAAGTAACCACTAGTTTTTTGAGAAAATATCACGTGCAGAGAAACACATGACGCAAAATAAGTAACAAATCCACAGTCTACATAACCGCTTAAAACTTTTTTTTAATTTTTTTGAATAATATGTGTATGCTGAACGAAGTAGA
>JASAMX010012952.1:0-21651 GCA_030248175.1 Microlaimidae sp. YZB2_3
TCTCCCCAAAACTAGGGGAATTTCCCCACGAGAATTATTTCTGCCGTCATAGCACCGCCGTCATATTGAATGCCGTCATATTTTGAACTTGAGTGCCGTCATATGTCATGGACTACTACGAGCTTGGATAGAGTAGAATGAACAGGAACTAAAATGGTTTATTTACAAAGTTAATATAGAAAACACGTAATACATTAGTAACCCAATTTTCCAGTCACCGGAAAGATGGATTGTTTAAAACTTATTTTTCAAGTAAATTATCGTGATAAAACTCACAATAACATTTATCGTGGACTTTAGACCTTAATTTCCCTAAGCAACCTAAGCAAAACCTTAAAATCAAGCTGGTTCCGTTCTGACATATTGATGTTCATGATTGAACCGCCAAGGACTACCATAACTAAGGATTTAGTAGTTTATGTTTTGTAGCTAAAAATGCTAATGAATTTAAATATTTTTTTAATATTGTGATATTGTAAATTGTTAATTTCTGTAAGCTTCGTGTATTGAGGTAATGCTTGTTTAATCTTTTTTGACAACAATAAATTATTAAAAAAAAAAAAAATGTTGGGAGATTGCTCGGAACCAAAAAAACTATAGCAACACCAACAGTCCATGGCTTTTGTTATTCATGAAAAAATATTTAAGAACTTCCTTAATTATGGAAAGAACAAAAAGCATCGTTCCCACAATTTTCAACGATCGTGATCTTTGCCGACGGTTCTGCCGACGGTTTTAAAAAATGCCGACGGTTTGATAGTAAAATTGCTATAAAAACATAAATACCTAAAACAAACTGTGGGCACTAAGAATATAGATAAAATATATCATTCTACGCAAAATCCAACTTAAATTTTGAATAATTATTTGCAAAATAGCATAAAATCTTATATTGAAAACTGTCGGCATTTTTTAAGTATAACCCAATTTTCCGGTCACCGGAAAGATGGATTGTTTAAAACTGTTATTTTTCAAGTAAATTATCGTGATAAAACTCACAAATAACATTTATCGTGGACTTTAGACAAACCGTCGGCAGAACCGTCGGCAAAGATCACGATCGTCAATTTTCATCTTCTGTTACATTACCATTATAGATCTTTCAACGTCTTGTCTTCTACATCTCACTTTCAAAAAGCTCTTCTTTAAAATCTTCGAAAAACTCGTCTGCTGAGTGTGATTTCATAAACGTACTTTATAAACAGATGGTTTTTTGTAGTTTGTGACTTAAACGACCGAATCTAAACCTTGTTTTCTGTAATATAATAAAGTTTTTTATTGTCAATAAACTAATATGAATACAAACAAAAAGCAAGTAAAGGCTGTAAAATATATACCAAGATACATAAAACACAGCACTACATGCACCTTCTATACAGTCAATAATATCATTTATGTATATTACAAAAAGGATTGGACCAAGAACTGAGCCTTGAGGCACACCCCAACCTACTGGAACATATTTTGAAACATGATTTCCAACAACTACCGCCTGTGAGCGCAACAGTTAACAACTGGGTACATGTGGATCTCTTTCTCATAAATCCAAACTGTTCTTTGGTTATTAGGTTATGACGTCTTAAATAACTCAGCAGTTCATCAACTATTATTTTTACCATTAATTTGCATATAATACAAGTTAAAGACGCAGGCCTATAGTTTTTTAAACAGGAAGTAGTTCCTTTTTTAAAAATAGGCATTATTAAAGCCGTCATTCTGCTCTAAACCCGCTTTTTAATAGGAAATTGTTTAGTGTTAGAAAGTCTCAAAAAGTCAGCCAATAAGAATTAAGAATTTGAATTTTGACAACCAATAAACGCAAAGCCGGACATCTTTTTCATGTACGCCCATTCTTTGCGTTGATTGACTACGCTCGTGGAGGGTCATTCTGTGAAGGTTTATTCATACTTATGACAAAACGTCCTTTGGACAAAGTCCAAAGGACAAAAGTCCTTTGGACTTTGTCCAAAGGACAAAGTCCAAAGGGAAAAGTCCAAAGGACTTTGTCCAAAGGACAAAGTCCAAAGGGAAAAGTCCAAAGGACAACGTATTCATACTTCTTGTCCTTTGGACTTTTCCCTTTGGATTTTGTCCTTTGGACAAAGTCCAAAGGACAAATTCTGAGTAGCGTTCATACTTCGTCCAAAGGACAAAGTCCAAAGGACGTTTTGGCTTGTCCAAAGGACGTTTTGGTTTGTCCTTTGGACTTTGTCCAAAGGACGTTTTGTCATAAGTATGAATAGACCTTGAAAGTGACGTGAGCAATTGTCACTTCCGCGCTCTCCCTTTTTCGCGGGGAAGAGAGGGACTGCGCTGGCGAAAGAGCAGACGCTCATTTACGCTGCCTTCGCCAATCAATATGAAATGAATTGTAATTGTAATTGTTTATTCACACAAACTACATATAATACTTGGCATTCAAAAAAAAAATACAAACGTTCAAGAAATTGTACATAAAATATTTAAATACAAGTAAAGGTTGAATCATCCAGTATTTTGCAGTTTGAACAGCAAAACTGTTAAGCATTAAATTGTTTATAGCATTTTTTTGATGCAATTTTTGATTATGATCATTTTTCCCACGAAATTTTGCCCATTAAAAAAGTCTGCAAAATTTAAATCAGTAAACTGATGAATAATGTTGTAGCAAGTTTTTAGGTCAAATCTAATTCTACGAGTTTCAAGAGAATCAAGCCGTAAAAATTTTAAACGCTCAAGATACAGAATGCTAGAAGGAAGGTTACACCTTGCATATAATCTACGCGTTAAGTTTTTTTGAACACTTTCAATCAGATCAATATGTTTCAAAAGATATGGGACCATAAATGCGAATTGTACTCCAATATAAGACGTACAAAAGTTTTAAAAGCTGTTATAATCGGTTGAATTTTATAAATTTGAAAGCAGCGGAATATCATATTTAATACTCTATATGCTCTTTTAGCAATACAGGCACAATGGTTGGAAAATTTTAAGTTACTCGAAACAAGCCCACCTAAATCATTAACATCATAACTTGATTTTATATTTTTGTTTTCAATTTGAATTGGAACTTTAGGATTGTTTGGACCCATATAAATACACAACATTTTTGAAAGGAAACTTGAAGCTGCCATTTCTTGCTCCGCGAAATTAAATCGTGTGTTGCTTTCTGTAAAATATTATTTGACTCATAATGACGTCGAGTATGATAAAACTTGATATCATCGGTAAATAATTTGGCGGTAACACCATGTAGCTGATTAGGTAGATCATTGATATATAGCAAAAAAAGAAGAGGCCCAAGAACGGACCCTTGGGGTACACCCGATGAGACATGTAGGTATGAAGAGCACTCATTTTCTAATTTTACTTTTTGCTTCTTGCCATTCAAAAAACTGAAATCCAAAGGAGTAAGTCGCCTTCAATTCCGTATAAAGATAATTTTGTTAAAAGTTTGCTGTGGCTTACAGAATCAAAGGCCTTACTAAAATTAAAATAAACAACATCTGCAATAAAGTCACTAGTGGTTCCATTAACCCAGTCATTAAAACATTCCAAAAGTTGGGAGCAAGTAGATCTTCTGTGCAAAAATCCATGTTGTTCATTATTTATTAAATTTTTATCTTTTAAATAATTAAGCAAATGATCATAAATACAGGTCTCCATTACCTTACAGGCTATGCAGGTGAAAGAAATGGGTCTGTAATTATTAGAATCACTTGCATTTAAATATCGAAATAAAATCGGAAAAAAACCTAGTTCCTGGAAGTTCATCTGGTCAAAAAGAAACTTCAAATACTGAGGACAATGGCGCAGCAATGGATAAATCTAGTTTGTTTAACAAAATCGGTGGGACATAATCGGGAGTTTAGTTTTGCTTTAGTTTTTGTTTTTTGAAAGCTTTATATGCAATATCAGGACAGAATTTTATGCTAAAAATATTTTTGTCAGTTAATTTGTTCAGTTTAATCTGAACGAAATCATCCATTGTAAAGTTTTTGGCGAAACATAAGTTTTATATATCACATTGTTATTTAGAATTGGTGGTTAGCTTTTTGTTTTTGTCCATTAAAAGAGCAATACCCCTATTCATTGCGTTTATTTGTTAACAAATTTGAATAACGCACTTTTATTGTTTGAGTTCAGTATTTTAGTTTATTGTTTTTCATTAAATTGGGTTACTTCCCGCTTATACCGCTTATTAAGCTTATAATATTTATTTTTAGCAAATAATCACTTTCGATTTTTCCAAATAGTATTTTTTTTGCGTAAAAGAATACTTTTTATGTAATTAGGATAAACAGGTCTAGAACTAGCATGAATTTTTTAAGTGGTACAAATATTTCGATTGCGTTTAAAATTTCAGATTTTAGAATTTCCCAATGATTTTTTAAGCAGACACACACTTTTTTGAAAAAGATCTACAAAATCTTTAGAAAGTAGATAAGCATTAATAGAAACCCAGTCAGCTTTATTGTAGTTGTTTTTTGGGGGGGACAGAGGGGTCCACCCCCCCTAAAGCCAAAATTTTGGACCCCGACTGGAAAAAATCCAGGCCCCCCCTCCCCCTCAAGCTCGAGAGCGGTCCGACCTAACCCCCCTCTGGAAGGCTGGACCCCCCTCCTGACCAATTTGGAAGTATATTATTTTATTTACTGTCAAAAACACGGTTTTTAGTTAAAAACAGTGTTTAAATACACTTTTTAGGCCTTAATAGGCAGTTTTAGTACATAAAATTCAATATTAGACCTAAAAACACTCAAATTATTGAGTTAAAAAAATTTTGTTAAAAAATTGGACCCCCCTGACCCCCCCCCCTAAATTTGAAATCTCACACCCGGGGTCAACTCCCCCTAAAAAGCCATGGGGTCCGGACCCCCCTGGACTCCCCTAAAAAATTTTGGCCTTCCACCCGGGGGTGGTACCTCCCCCTAGCAGATCCGACCAAAAACACCTATGATTGTACATCCCAAAACAGGGCAATTTTTGGGTATAAATCAGATTATAACTCCTAATGAAAAGCTCAAATCTCAAAAATAACCAGAAAAATCAAGTCTACGGGTCCAATTTAGGGTATGAATATGTTTTATAAGTGTATTTTACGTTAGAATCGGTAAAATTGAATTTTGGGACGCGTATGGAAATCGTACTCTATAGTTCCTCGTTCCTTTTTCTTATATTATATAAATATAAGTAGATAATTATATTTATAATATTTAAAAATTTTCTAAAAATGGGGAATGAAAAAAAGCGATATTACTCCAGACATATTTCAAAAGCACACTAATAAATAAGCAACCGAAAAAAATTAAGGCGCTCGCAAAAAGTTTTGGTAATCACGGAATCGCCACTTTTTAGTCACGGAAATTTAAGTGTTTTACTTTATAAGCTGCAGGACAAAAAAAAGTGGCGATTTCACATTTTTTAAAAATTCCTTTGATACACATGGCTTTTTTTATTGCGAATCTAATCAGACTAATCCAAAATTTTTTATCATTGTATCAGGCCCTGTGCCAGGGGGGCCAGGGGGGCCATGGCCCCTCCTCCTTTCTGAGTTGGTCGGGGTAAAAATTTAGGAAGGGGGAGGTGGGTTCAGGGGTGGGGAAGGTAGTTAAAGGTAAGGTAACTTCATCATGAACCTTCCTTTTCCCTACCTCCTTTCTTGGGGTATGCTAAAAATGGATTCTGCCTGATTATATGTCTTGAATTTAATGTAAATAGGTATTTTAAGCCCCAATTTTGCTAATTTTTACTTATAAATCAAAAAATTTTGCCTCCGGCGGCTGGGGGGAACCCCTCAGACCCTCCGGCGAACCCTTTGCGCTCGCTTGGTGCCGCCGCGCGGCGCAAAATGCCGCGCTTCGCGTCGCATTTATATACTGTTTTCTTATTTCTGGAGTCTGGCCGGCTCCTTTCGAAAATCCTGGCACAGGCCCTGCATTGTATTGTAAAATGTAATAACAAGATACAAAAATGCTGATATTTTTTGCTTTAAAATGTTTCAAAAATAAAACAAAAAATCTGGGCAATTCTTTTGGATAAAAGCATTTAGGCTAAATTGACAGAATATGTAGCGATTAAAAAATATGCTTACAGGAATTTTTTATAATCACGCAGCTGGTTTTTTTTATGTTTATTGTTGTTTCACTCCTATAAAATAACCCATTTTAATTCATATAATTAAAATGAATGCTGTAAATATGTTTCCAGTTGCGTGCCAATCAATTATTTTTTCCGTATTTTTTCTGTCCTAGGAGATGCCCGAACTAAAATCGGTTCTTATTGTTTGTTTTATTTTTTGAACAATTTTGAAGCATGAAAAAATAAAAAGTTATTTCATTTTGTTTAAAAACCGGATATGCAAGGCAGAACGAACAATATAGATGGATTAAATTATTTTTTACACTAAATTTTATATGCCAATTTATTCAACATATTATTTTAATTATTCCTATAAAAAGCGTAATAATAGTAAATATAGAATCAACACGGTAACTGTTATTTTTCTGTGGCTTTGAACACTGCTCAAAAGCTTCGTAATCCATATGTTCAATTGCACAAAGTTGTGATGTTTTACAAATTCCTGTGCACTTTTTTGTGTTTAAATTTGCTGAATTGTATTTGTAGAACGACTGAAACAGTGTATCATTTCTTTTTAGCGCAGATAGTAGACCATTTAAGGTGGATTCGTTAACCTAAATGTTTTAAGATTACAACATCAGGGAAGAGGAAGAGTTTTTTTAAATGGGATAAGCCACTGCGTGCTTAACCGTTGATGATGGCGTATGACAAAATTAAAAAACAAAATATCTCTTAATTGAGCCACTTGAAACTCTATATTATTTTACGTTATGAAAAAATTAACCATAATTTTCTGACACTAAAAAAAACTTGTTAAAAAGGCTAAATTTTCGTTTTATAATTAATTAACTTAATTTTTTTGATTTTCTTTTTTTGGGACCTTCAAAAATTTTTTTCTTGTGGTAGGGTAACTGACTTAATTTCGGCCACTTTTTTTTATTTTTTTAAAAATTCTCGCCCCTTCCAACCAACCCAAAATTTGGCCCAAAAACCCAAAAAACCCTAAATTTTTTTTCCCCAAAATAAATTTCTCTACACCAAAACCCGAAGTAAACTTTTTAAAGGGCCCAAAATAAGGGCGTGCCCTTATTCCGGTACCCAAAAAAAACCGCCAATTTAAACAAAAAAAAATTCAAGCTCTAACCCCCCTAGTTCTTCGTCAAAAACTAATTTTCCCTTGCGGATCTTATAGCTAGCAAAATAAAATTAACTAAAACAAAAATTTAAAATTTTATTTTTTTCAATTTTTTGGCTAAAAAACGTCAAAACAAAACAAAGCAAAAAACTTTAAAATCGAATACAAAATAAACACAAAAAAACAGGCAACTTCATTCTCTCTACCAGACGGACCAAAACAAACGAATTTACGCATTGCAAATGGAGAAAATATCAAAACATAAAAATTAATTTTGGCCTCGTTTGGTTCTTGCTTCGTTCAAAATTTTTTAAAAACCAACAACCTCTTGTGGTAAATATTTAGAGCTGGTTTTTTGAACATACGCGCTCAATTGTCGCCCATTTAAATTTCATTCGTGTATTTAATCTATTATGAGCAGTTGAACCTTAGCTCATGTGAAAAACGCCATCTTAAGTTTCCGTTTGTGTACAAGCGTACTTGTGTGGCACTCATTTTACTGACTTAATTACGTTAGGTAACTTTAAAAAATAATAAACATTTTCATGTGGTTATTTTTTGGTTTTGAAATCGTTTAACCGCTTAATAACAGCCATAATTAACCAACTAATTTGTTTTTTGTAACAGATTGAAGAAACATTAAAAAGTCCCGTTAGATTAAATTCAAATTTTGCAAGGTTTTAAGTTTTCTAGATGTAGCCGTTTATACCCTGTCATACCTTCAGTTCATTATCCTTACAATCAAACACTTCAAAAAGAAAATAATACTTGCGATGCGGGACTTTTTTGTTTAAAAAAAAATATTTTCATGGCGACTGCGTCGCGTGCATTATTATTTTTTGTTATGATTTGCTAATGTATATTAATGCATACCGTCGTATTTTATACTGCTTAACGCAAACGGTATGATCGTATCTGGGGTGGGTTGTTCAAAAATAATCGAATTAACTTAAAAAACATTGTCTTTTCACAAATTCCTATAACGCACAGCCCTAACTGCGCTTTATTACTGAACCGATTAAATTTAAAAAAATGTTGTAGAGTCGGTTTGGAAAACCAAAAATATTAAATTTAAAGTACATTGGTTTTGTAATAAAGGATTAGTTAGTTCATTCAGGTCGTTATAGGAATTTGATTCGTGACATAATTCACCAAGGGTGGCCTTAACTAAAGGTACGTATCTTATTCAGTAAGAGACCCTTTAGCTAAGGTGAAAGTGAACATTTTACAGTTTTTATTTATTTTATGGTTGTCTATTTCTGTTAACGATACCTGACCCAAGCCGTAGGCACTGCTGTAAGAGTATTCCAACTTCCAGTTAACGGAGGGTGATGTAACATTCAGGGTCAAGTCCAAATAATACTGATGAACGTCCAGAACGTTTAAAGTATTTCTGTCGTAGTCTATCACTCGAAAAGCGGGATTATTCATTCCGTGCCAAGGCGTCACTTTTCACAAAACGCTTAAGCTCCCCGGTATAACCGCCCGACATTTGTGCGTTAAGACGGCTAATTACTATAGATGTTTTTTAAACTTCCTAGAAAGCGTCGCCAGGTGTCCTGCAACGAAAATGTTTTTTCTCAAACTGAGCATAAATTGAAAATAAATGACTACAATTATACATTTCGTTTTGGGACACCTTCTGCCATAAATATTTTTGAAGCGAAGTGAATACTGAGCACAATTGTAAGCGCATCAAAACGGCCCTAAGTGGCTCGCGATTTTAGCTTCATTTATCGGGCTGGCTCGAGATTTTTATTTCTTGTAAATTGCTGGCTGAGCAGCCCAATTTTTTAGAATATAGGCACCTTGCACTGGAACTCGTTTTACATATGAAGTATGCAATATACATAAGCGTCACCATAATAGATAATTACCGTTCCTCCTACTTATCTTTCGTAGTATGCTGATCAACGGACCGAAAGCGCGCGAAATTTCGATCGGTTGATCTGCATACTACGAAAGATAAGTAGGAGATACGGTAAATATCAATTATGGTGACTCACTATGTTTATTGCATACTTCATGTATAAACCAAGTTCCAGTGGAAGGTGCCTATAACAAAATATACAAAAATTGAAAATGCGGACGGCAGGCCGGTCCGAAGCAAACAAATTGCGGGCCGGGCCGTTTAAAACTCGACCCGCTGAAAACTCTGGAAGCAGTAGCTGCTCAAAACGATCGTGCGCTCGACCACTTTTTATACGACCAAATAATTTTCAATTGCTCTTGTACAAAAAATATAGGTAAATTCAATTAAAAAAAACAATGAAAACTATGTTTTCTTGCCTATTCATTTACTTCACGCTATAGTTATAAGCTATTTTTAGTATGATTTTTAAATACATTAAGAATCAGTTCCTTGTCGGGTGAAGGAGAGTTTATGCGTACCAGCAGGTGCGAGTAAAATTGGTCCCATCTGAGAGTCTAAAAACAAATGGTGCAATATGTCTTTTAAATTGATAAATTATTATTTTTCTTATTTATTCAGTGATATTTCTTGTTACAATTTTTTTTAAATTTTATTGGCGTACCATATGCTGCTAATTTAAGTATTTTTCAATGCAAATCGGTTTTGTACTATAGTAGCACTCATGGCACATTACCTATGATTTAAATAAAACCGTTTCATTTTTTTAAAAAACAATTAAAACTTTTGAAAAAGTATAAAAAAATAAACATTTTAAACTTAAAAAAATTGACCTAAATAATTTTCAATAAAACAACTGAAAGTGCTATTTATAAAACTTTTGAACCCGGTTCATTTCGGGATGCGAACGGTTTTTACGCAGAACGGTCGCAGTTCGAAATGAACCGGGTGCAAAAGTTTAGAACTACTAAAATTAAATTATTTAAATAAATTAATTAAACTAAGCAAAATCAGTTACTTATAGAATTATTGAGCACTCTGAAAGAATCTGTGTGGTCGTGTCCAAAGAACATCCCTTTGATTTTACTACTGTACTGTCTTATGATTGATAAAAACTTAGCGTTGTATTGAGGTTTAAACCACGTTTCACCTGTAAATTAAATATTAAATATTAAAATATTTAACAATTAAATTTGTTTGATTTGAAAAAAAAAACATAATTGAAAACTATGAATATAAAGGGCCGGTTAAAATCATTTACCTAATTTCTTGATTTACGATTGTTGGAGCTGAAGGCATTTACAGCTGGAATTTAAAGCTGAAGGCACTTACAGCTGAAGTCGGAAATGAGGAATTTGGAGTGGAAAGTGTAAAAAAAATTTTAAAGCCTATCTCTACGCCTAAGCAAAACCTGAATCTAACCCAGAACCATGTTTTTACAAATCAAGTTTCTGTTTTTTGAGGCTTTAAATTTCTAAAATTTTCTGATGGCTCCAAGTTCTCTGCTAACGGCTCCAAAGACCCCGTACCATTTTTAGGCACTAAACTGAACAAACTATTTATCTAGTTTTAGCAAAATTCCGTTTGATTACTAATGATTACTAATGACTAATAATAGTTTGGGTTGACTTACATTACGCCTACGATAATTCGCCGACGACTATTTAGCCGACGACTTTTACGCCGATGATCATTTCACCTCCGGCCTATTTGGCCGATGCGACGTTTCGCCGACACAGTTGCAAAATACGTTTCTGATTACATAAATATAATTTTAAAACAAAAATTTTTGTACGAAATTAGTAGATTTTATAATTTTCGTTAGAAACATTATATTTTTTCTTATTTTAAAAGTATTACACAATAAAATCAGAGTACATATTTAATTTTTGATGGAATCATAATTGATAAAAAATATGGTCCTCGTAGGGTAGTGCATTTAATTTCGGCACTTTTTTGTTTTTCCGATGTAACTTTTTACTCTATGGCCCGATTTTCATGTTTGATAGCTCATTTTGAAGCTTTCACGATACTGCGTTGCGTCACAAAAGTTTTACTGTACGAAAGTATTTTTTTTTACTTAATTAAATCAGTTTTTAAAAAAATAGAAAATTGCCAAAATTAAATATGTGCATTTAATTTCGGCACTTTACAAACAATCGATTGTTTCTTAGTAAAAAAATCATCATTTTCAAAAATTTAAAAGCCTATCATTATCTTCAGACAGTTTTCTTTAATTTAAGCTTCTACTTGTTGTTCAACGTGTAACTGGCAAAAAGTTACAGCTAAAATACAAAATGGTATCAAAATGAGCAAAATTTGGGAAAAAACTGCATTTAATTTCGGCACTTTTTAAAAGGACCCTCTTAATCGAGTTTAAGTGCAGTGCTATTACCCCTACACATTTCAACGTTGTTTTTTAACTATTTACAACTACAATTTAACACGCGACCACTTAATTCAATCCGTTTTTGCCTAAAGCATATCAGTGCCGAAATTACACTATTTTATTTTATAACGATTGCTCACCACAGACGCAACGTAGAACCACGGGGACTAAAAATTCGGAAAATAGACTAAATTTTACGAGGACAGTTTAATTTTTAAACCAATTTATTGCGTAATCATGAAATGCCCATGTTCTAAAAACGAGTAACAAATTTATTTTTTATAAATCACATAATTTCACATGAAAATATCATAACATAACAAATAAAAAGCTCATGACAGTCATCTACATGCAATTAGCTCTCATTTGAGCTATCAAACGTCGTATTCCGTCCAGTATTACCAAAGATATAGTCCAAAATCAAAAATGCCCGATTGGGAAAAGTTCCGAAATTAAATGCACTACCCTATATAAACAATTCATTTTCTTTCTTTTAAAACAGTTTATATAAAAACTAATTAATTTGAAATTGCTAAACAAGCCGTCAATGTTATTTTCGATAATAATGTTGATTTTAATGTGATATGCTATTTCTTCACTGCGAGATTTCGCCGACGCAGTTTGAAAAAATATGTATCCAAATATTTTTTATATCCATAAAATCGATATATTTAAGTTTAAAACAGTAAATGAGTATTCTTAAAACTTTCTTATTATTTTTTATAATTTTTTAATGAAAGAAAATGAAAACACATTTTTATCAATAAGTCTATTGCTGCAAGAAATTGTATTTTAGCGCAGCTAAAATTTTCATAAAGAAAAATTCGCCTTCATACAAAAAGTTGGACTATTTGCCAATAAATAAAAAACCTAATCATTGTTATTTAATGAGTACTAATAGAGTGTTCGTTAGTTTAATTTCTATAATGTATTTGTTTTTTGTTATTTGAAATAAAATATTTTAATTTTGTCTGCTTAATAATGGCATCAATCACATTTTAAAAATACACATAAAAGTTTATGGATCTTGTTTTCGTTTTATGATTGAAGCTTTCGGCTTGCTTAATATTCAAAGTTTTGGATATTTAGACGTATAAAGCTAAAATTTAAGAAGCTAAAATCTGTTCAAAAATGATTAAAACTAAAAAAACATTTGAGCATATTTCTTTAACGGTGCAGTTAATTCAGACGATAATTATAATATTAATGTATAGCTAACATTGACATTAAATTAAATAAACATTAACAATAATGTATAGCTAACATTAACATTAAATCAACTGACCGTTAACGAGATATACTTATCTGAAATTTGTTCCGTTTCAATCATTTTTGAACGAACTTTAGATATCACGAAAGAACTTATATCACAAACGAACTTTAGATATTAGATTCTCAATAAATTTTCCATGGCAATAAGACTTTCGGTAAAATGACTTTCGAAAAATGACTTTTGAGAAAATGACTTTTGAGAAAATGACTTTTGAGAAAATGACCCAGATAATTTGACATTCGGACTAATTGATCGACTCAATTTTGCTTGATTTTTAAAATTAGAAAAAATAAGCTCGAGGCCGAAGCCGAAGCTCCCAGCGCTTTGCCAGTTTTAACAAAGCACAAAGCCTTTAACAAGGCTGTCCTAAGTCATATCATGCTGCACTGGCTGCATTAGTAGTGAGTGCTAATAATGTGTAAGGTATATGAACATATGAATATATGAACATCGATTCCCATGTTATATGGGGAGATTGGGGTGTCGAATCAAATCAAATAGGGCTCATGTCTAAAAAGCTAATGACAGATTTTGTATTATTTTGCATTGCGTGTATTTGAGGTAAACATTAACAGAATATATGATGCTAATAGTTTTATTTATCCAAATTCGCAGGGCAAAAAGTTTAGAAAAATAAAATATATAACTAATTAAATATCTGTTCATAATAATTTTATTCTACTTAATTAATTTAATTGACAAAAATTAAAAAAAATGTATTAGAATTTCATTTTTTCTATTCCATATATAATTTGCATACTTTGTAAGAAAAGATTACACTGGCGGTTTATTTATGTGTGTGCGTGTGATTGTTTGTGTAACACTTTTGTCGTGTAACGAAATTTACTATTAGCATTACTGTATGCGTTGGTAAATGATGTTCCTCGGATCTTTGAACTCCTACTGTTTGATATTATCTTTGAAATTATTATTTTTGAAATTATGAATCCTTGAAATTATCCTACTTGCATTTTAGGACTAATTTAATTTTTTTATAAGTTTTAAAAAATCTATATTTCAAAAATCTTCTGACAAAATAATTTATTGCATTACCTAATTATTCATGAAAATATAAAAAAAATAGAATGAAGCGCTGAAGCTCCAGAGCTTCGTGCTCCAGGAAACATCCCTTGAAACATCAATAGTGTTTGTAAACTTATGTTATATTTAGACCGAGTTTCCAAGTATCGTTTGCACTGGTTGTTTTTTCCACTTGTATTAATGCATTTAGCGGAAATTCCACAAAACGGGTTTACAACGCTTCAATTTTAAGATTACAATTTCCGTCATTTTTAAATAAAAATTACAGCTAGCTCTTTTTTCCTTCTCTTTTTTAGTTTGTGAACGCTTTTGAGGAGTTTTTCGACGAAAATCATCCAGAATTTGATCCTCGAGAGCAAGAAATTGTGCGGATCACATGGAGAATGATTTTAGATTAACTTGATGCTACAAAGTTACTAACACTATTTAAAATTATTTATATACAAACATCAAAAATAGGTTTAAAAGGATATTAATTTACTTAATTTCCTTTTATTTCTTTTAAATCAATAGTTTTTTCGATTTTAAAAAATATTTAGATGCATTTTTTTAACGCGTCGGCGAAATGTCGCAATGCAGAAATAGCATATTAACTGAATAAAAGTAATCAATATTATAGAAAATAACATTGGCGATTTGTTTAGCAATATAAAATTAATCAATTTTTATTTAAACTTTCTTAAAACAAATAAAAGTAACTGTTTATACAAGGAAGATAATTTTTTTATCAATGCGATACGATCAAAACTTAAATATTTTAGTTTTATTTTAGCAGTAACAATTTTCACCCCCCCCCCCCCCTCCCCCCCCCCCCCCCCCCCCCCCCCCCCCCCCCCCCCCCCCTTTTTTTCTTTAGTTATTTATGACACTAATGTGTGTCATTTGCATAATATGGATATTGGATATTGGTATCTCAGCTGCTGTATCGTTGAATTTGCCCAAATTCAACACCCCCCACTAAGAAGATGAAATTTTGCATTAATGTATGGTGTATTTTCGTTGATTTCTAGCCAAACATTGACGAGTACCTAAGGTTTTGCTTAAACTTCCAGATTTTTATGAGCCATATTTCACTAATGTTTAAGCGAAATCGATATATCGTTAAATAGCGGGCAATCTATTTTGCGTGCGTCCTTGAAAATATATTTTAATGTTAAAAAAATTAGGGCTAAAAACCTTTTATTGACATCAAGATGGTGGCAAAGTGGCAGAAGGTTCGTTTTGCGTACTGAATGTTCCGAAATCAAATCCCAACTAAGAAACGCTACTTTATGATAATATTGTTTTAGTATTTTTATGTATAGTATTTGGTTGCGAAATCAGTGCTGTGCCGACTAATATCGCTCTTGCGTAACCTGATTTAAGTAAATCAAACCTTAATTTTTCGAATTTTAAACTTTCATAAAAGCAGAATTTTATATCTGACTTTCTTTAGAATAGAAAGATTAACAAATAATCAAATTTAGGGATATAAAATTGTCAAAATCAGCTTAAGACATTCTTAAAAATTTTTTTTTATACCAGCTTGTAGTTCAAATCCTCCGGGCGAAATGTGGCCCATGATGTAAACATTACTGTAAGCTTTCAGTTGTGTTTCCATAAATTTAAATTGGTTTCCTGGGTCTGGCCCAAGATCTAATAAATCTTGATTATAGTATAAATTCGTATTAAGCACAAGTAAGACGGAGTTTGGCAGCTTCAATTCAACCTAGATTAAAAAAATTTTAATTATTACTTTATATGGTATTTAAATAATCAAGTGTTTCTAAAAAAAATTTTAACAAAATTCACCTTATTTAAAAAAGGTTTTTTCTATGTTGAATTTTTAGCTATTCTAAAAAATCAATAGTACCAAAGGTGGATAATCTAATAAAGGTACACTATGTCACACTAAACAAAATCTAAGCTAAGCTTAGCAAAACTTAAGTCTGAGCAAAACTCAAGCCTAAAGCCTAAGCCTAAGCAAAACCTAAGCCTAAGCAAGTCTAAGCCTAAGCAAAATCTCTAAGCCTAAGCAAAATCTAAACTAAGCCTAAGCAAAACCACGCCTAAGCAAAATCTATGCCTAAGAAAGACCTAAGCTAAGCCTAAGCAAAACCTAAACTGAGGAAAACCTAACCTAACCCCTCCCCTGTTATTTTTGGGGTAGATTTTGGCCTTCGGCGTCCGGGTCTGACCGGCACGTGCGTCTCAGACCCCCACGTCCAGGCACGTGTGGGTTCCTGGAATCCAACCAAGCCCGCTCCGTCCATCGTGCCCGGACATGCAGGTCTGGACGCACGTCTCGGTCAGACCCGGACGTCCGGACATAATTGGATTTTATGATGCATGCTACCACAAATCGCTGTGACATACCTTTTTAGATTATCCACTTTTGATAGTACTTTGCAACAGTACAACGTATCTTTAACTGCACACATAAACCAATCTAACTTATTAACACTCACCAATTGAGTGGATTTTTAGTTATCAATCTAAAAATACGCATATTTTAATAATATTTTACAGAGAAAAAACCTAAGTAGCCAAAAGTATTTGGATTAATTTCCGGCAAATTTTAAACGAATGGAACCATTTTTTCTAAAATATTTTATGAGTGCTTTGATCTGTATGACTTAAACACAAAAAATAACAAGAAACCGTAAAAGAACTTTGGTGATAAAAATGTTTTTTTGTGAAAAAAACATTAACAGTCCTTCAAAAAAAATCCTATAGCAAACAAGATAAAATAGCGAGATATTCCTATTTTACTTTGTAATACCCATGGTTAACAATATTTGAAGAAGTGCCAATCCATTGCTTCCATAAATCCGCAGTCCCATTGT
Organism: Microlaimidae sp. YZB2_3; assembly: GCA_030248175.1. NCBI lineage: Eukaryota > Metazoa > Nematoda > Chromadorea > Desmodorida > Microlaimidae > Microlaimidae sp. YZB2_3. Next base: position 16,597 of record JASAMX010012952.1, read on the forward strand.
ACACTTTGTTAGTAGTTGCTGGAAACTGATCAGCGGGAGAATAGTCGTGATTTCCCAAACTCGGATAAACAGTTTGGTTAGGAAAAACATTTTTGATTTCATTTGTCACTTTGGTTATTGTTTCCAAGACAGCTAAAGCAAAAACACAAGCACAATTTTTAAATATTTTGAATCAATATGCGTGTTTTGTTACATTAGTTAAAATGTTGAAATAATGTTATAGAAATTTGAAATGTTCGAATTTCTTACCAGCGCACCCCATGTCTTTTATATACATTATTGTTTCCAAAAGCAGAGCAGCATATCGTAACAACAAATCATTTTTTACTTGAAATTATAGCAAATTCAGTTTAACAGTTTAAAATGCAATCAATATCTTATTTATGTATAACGTAATTTTGTCGGTGAAAATCTGATATATAACAACAGATTTTGAATAACAAAAATGATTCAAAAACTGAAAGTTTTTTATTGTTTGTATTGTGACACATGCACCGCATTTATCCTTTCCGTTAAAACCCAAAGTAAAAGCGTTAACAAACAACTATTATCTTTCTCATATCATGCCAGTCCCGCCACAGTCGACTTTAAGGGTTACAGGTTCAATGCGGTTGATTCGGTCAAATTCAATAAATTTGGCTGTTTGAATTTTTCAACGCCTGAAGATCGCTTTGAAAAACTTTTCAACGCTTCTACTTTGAGTCGTCCGTCATATATAAAAATTCCAAAACACACAACAGGAAAAACACTTTTTAGTAGGAAGTAATTCACAGACTTTGGTTAATATACTGTAAGTAATTGTTTTTGGTTATATTTAATAAGCCGCATTTTCTAAAGTCTAAGTGGCACAAGAAAGCATTTTTTCAAAAAGAATATATATACCAATGGAATTGTAGTAACCGTTTGGAACATGAGGCAGCGTGTCTCCACTCCAGAGGATAAAATCTGGGTTCGGAATAAATTCCTTCATTGCGGACACGGCGCTTATCATAAGTGCGATCGGCGAGTCGCACTTGTAGTTTCCAAGTCTAAAAAACTTCCGTTGATTGACGAATAAAAAAAGTGCAGAAGAAAACTTTTTATTATTTAAAAATTATTAAAAATCATAAATATTTTTTGTTGCTTTTGGTACAGCAATTAAAGATAAAATAAAGCAGATAAGTAACAGTTATGTTCTTAGGAGCAATAGAGCGAAGCGCCGTTTTTTTTTTGGGAGCATTGAAGCACTTCTTTTGGAATTCTGAAGCGCCGCGACAATGTTATTTTTAATAGTTTCCTGGATAAAAAAACTTTAGCCAGTTGCAATTTTAATTTTTAACAACATTTAGTTTTTAACGAAACAAACCAAGTGCAAGAATAAAACTAAGAATCAATTTTTTTTATGTTTTCGCTCTTCTGACTTACAGCTTTTACAATACAAAAAATTATAACGAGAATAATACGGGTCTAGCCCGACTCGCTCCCGCCGACTCGCTCCCGGCCCAACTCGCTCCCAGCCCAACTCGCTCCCGGCCCAACTCGCTCCCAGCCCAACTCGCTCCCAGCCCAACTCGCTCCCGGCCCAACTCGCTCCCAGCCCAACTCGCTCCCGGCCCAACTCGCTCCCAGCCCAACTCGCTCCCAGCCCAACTCGCTCCCGGCCCAACTCGCTCCCAGCCCAACTCGCTCCCGGCCCAACTCGCTCCCAGCCCAACTCGCTCCCGGCCCAACTCGATCCCAACCCAACTCGCTCCCGACCCAACTCGCTCCCGGCCCATCTCGCTCCCGACCCAACTCGCTCCCGACCCAACTCGCTCCCGGCCCATCTCACTCCCGGCTTAGGCTTAGACTTAGGCAAATAACGTATAAACAATCTTTAATTTTTGATAATTAAAAAATTGTAGATATCGCGTTTGTCGAAAATTGCTGTGGGTTTTCATTTTTCAGTTTTAAATCAATTATACACTAGGTATAAGAAAGTAAGAAAAGTATATAAGAAAGTATATAAGGGATGAAAAGAAAAAAGATGGGCCGGGAGCGAGTTGGGTAGAGAGCGAGTTGGGCTGGGAGCGAGTTGGGTCGGGAGCAAATTGGGCTGGGAGCGAGTTGGGCCGGGAGCGAGTCGGCGGAAGCGAGTCGTGGGCAACCCGAATAATACACGTATGTCTTTGTACCGAATGAATTATTTATAAACTCCAGGATAAAGATTATTTCTAGAGATTAAAGTCCGGATATCTTTCTTGTAATTCACAATGTTATAAAGTCGTAAACAGTTAACGTATATTTAAAAATAATATTTAAGTTTTTATATTCTTGGAAGTTTTTATATTTTTACTGATGATGATGGTCTTATTGGGTTTCCCCCGTTTATTTTCAATAAATTTTAATCGTTGATCTTAAGAACGTTTCATTAAAATACAACTGATAAAGATTGCGCTCCAAATAAAAATAAGTAGAAAATATTGTGCAGTCTACAAAAACACTAATTAAGTAGGAGCTGCAGTCAAAATTAAAATTCTATAAAAATGGATTTCAAAGGGTCAAGAATTAATTAACAAAGCAGTAATGGTTATTTAATGTATTTTAATTACTTTCCAATGTTTGGTAGTTTTGTTCCATTGGGCAACAGATGACAGAAGCTATTAACATCTCCAAATTGGGAATAATTCAAATCGACATGAAAATCCGTAACATGAATAAATTTCCCAACGTCTACTGCGTCAATAAACAAAATTAGCGTCACAAAAACAAATGATTGTAAAATTTGCATTTTACAAACCGTTAAACGCTTCCAAAAAATTCAATAAAACCTTAATTTTAATTAATCCTTTAATTGGTGCTTTTCAGATCAAAATAAAATGCTTTTGACAAAACTTAATACAGAAGTAAACTTTTTTAAACGTCACGCTTAAAATCTGTATTACTATCTATTAGCAGTCTGAGGCAAGTCAATATTATGTGCGTATGAAACAACACATGGCATGCAGTATTTTGTTTGTAGTAAACAAAATAACTTTTCAATGTTAAAATAATAAATACAACTGCTATTGTAGTATTATCAGCCAAAAGCCGACTAAAATTTTTTGTGCATAAATAATTGTAAAATAACACACTTCTCTGTAATATTTTTTGAAAACCCGTTTAAACCATTCCCTTGAAGGCTTTTCTCCCGCTACAACCGTGAAACCTTCGTATGACGAAGGTAAAACCTTCGTCTCACGGTGGTGGTATTTTCGTATGACAAATGTCGTACGTAAACCTTACCGCGGTAAGCTCTTCACATGACCTAGGTTTTATTTCTGTCATACATTTTTTTTTTAAATAATAGTTTTATTATTAAAAAATTATGAACATTTTTTTAAGAATATCTTGTATCGAAAAACATCACATTTATCACATTAAGTGGAAAACAATGTAATATTCAAGATAACCAAGTATTAGCGTACAAAAATATTTAATTGAAATTGTTTTTTTTTTTGAAACAAACAACGTTCTGTTTGCAGAAAAATCAGCAAACTAATGCAACTGATTATGCGAAAGGTCTTTTGTCTGTTCTTCACTTCTGTCATGCATAATTTTTGTGCGCGAATTGTGCTCAGTGAGCGAGCAAATTGAAATGGTTAAAGCTGTACGGTAGCAATATGCAAATTTTTGCAACATTAAATATCTTACGTAATACACTGTATCCGTGACAAAAATCTGCATATTGCCACCGTACCGCTAAACGCCGTTCCATACCCGCATCCGAGGCAATTTCTTTCTCTCGGAGAGTGGTCTTCCCTGATTGGTCAGCCAAGGAAAAGAAATTAAGATTAATTTTGCGTTCATAGGCTTTAAGATAAAGTGATTCGAACGTTAAAACAGTGCAAGTTATACATTATACATTTAAGTCTTTAAAAAATTTAATATAAGGCGACTTTTTCTTTAATGTTTCTATTTATTACATAAAACAAATTAGCTGTCAATGTATTTGTTAAATTAAAAGTCGCCTTATATTAAATCTAAATTTTTCAATGTTTTTCGGACTTTAAACTTTATATTTGATTTTAAAAAGCCGTTAATATGGCGGTATGTTTTGTTTTATACGAAAATAATGATAAACTACAAAAGTTAATGCGCAATGCGATAACTTATTTTGACAAAAATTTTTCATGGTTACTGTGACGCTTGCGTTATACTTTTTTTTGTATCGTTTTAACGACGTGTGTCTTAACTAATACTGTGGTATTTATAGCTGGTTAACTCATGTAAAAAGTTAATTCACTTTGAGAGAAATTTATGTGAATTAAGTTTTATTAATGGTTAAAAAATGCAAACTAAAGATTTTACACGTATTGTTTTTATTCGGTTTTGTTTTTCTGAAAATTTCACAAAATCTGTTATTAATTTACAGGTTTTAAAGAGACTTGTTTCAGTATTTTCTGGCATTTAGTTTTTAGACTTATGTAGCTTTATACTATTCCATTTAATATAAGGCTTTTTTTCGAAACTTTGTTTCGTCTTTTGCTAGAATACTAAATAAAAACCATTTTTAATAGAATTATGGTTAAGATATAATCTGTCTGACTTCGTAAATTTGTATAGGAGAAATTGTGCGGTGATGACGCATTTAAAAAAAAACAAATTAGAGCGCATAAATTTTTTTAATTTTTACCTTTACAGAAAATATACAAAAACTATTTAACTTTTACCCTTTAAAAAATTGAATTTTTGTTCAAAATTAAGTAATCTGAAAATTAATTGTTAAAATATGGCATTTAATCTTTATTTTTTAACAATTTTTACTGAAAAATTTAACTGATTTTGTTGTTAAATAGTTGATTTAATTCTACAAATCAACCAGGTCAGCTATGTTTGATTTGCTGATAACAAATAAACACAATAAACACAATAAACATATAAAAATATAAGATTATAGTTTTAGTAACAACAGTGAACAGTCCGATACGATACTGAATCAAAATGGTAAAATCAAAAACCAGCGAACGCAAAATTAAACTTAGCTTTTTTTCTCAGTTGACCAATCAGAGAATACCTCGGAGAAGGGAGAGAAGGTTATTTTTTTTTAGCAGAATT
>JASAMX010012954.1:0-15165 GCA_030248175.1 Microlaimidae sp. YZB2_3
AGAGAAGAAGAAGAGAAAGAAAAAGAAAAAGAAGAAGCAAAAGAAAAAGAAGAAGAAGAAGAAGAAGAAGGAGAAGAAGAAGAAGAAGATGAAGAAGAAGAGGAAGAAGCAAAAAGACCAACACTGAAATTTCAAAATCTACCCATGCCCTCTGAATTATGGTCTCGCGCGGTGAACCGCGGGGGGCTGAAAATTGCCCCGTCGCGCTCTTGCGGCATCCTTGTCTGTACCAAGTATAAACCTACAAAGGACCTAACAAATAAAATTCTTAATGTCGCGTGCGATAGAATACCTCACTAAATTCTCCTACACCTAATAAATATTAATATTCTGATGTTCTTCACAAAAATGAGCCGAATAGAAAAACCTTAAGGCAGTTTTAAATTTGTTATTTTGTGCAGTTTCTTAATTTTAATCTCGGCAGAAGGTTTGTTCTAAAATTAAACAAATTAAAGGCAGTAAAAATAATCTATTTAAATCTAAATTTTATGCATCATTCTCAATAATAAAAACAATAATATAACATAAAACTGAAAGAAAAACGTTACTTTAACATTGTTCATCTTATTTGACACAAAATACGGTACTTATACAGCAGTAAATGTCTCAAAGCAATATAAAGAGTTATTGAAAAACATTTATGCATACTTAAAACATTTGAAACAGTGTATCCTAGCCCACCAGCCATTCGATGAGACCGGATGTTGATACTGTACACACAAAAAGGTTTTCAAGCTGGTACCATTTGTGTTGTCTATCGTAAGTATATGCAAACAACAAAACAATATTATTACCAACCGCCAATAAACTTTTACCAACTACATTTCCTTTTTCACTGGCGATATAATCGCGTTAAACTCATTTCATTTTACACATTTTCGCCTTTATTAAAAAAACCGCTACCAAAAAGATTCCAGTCCCAAGAAAAATAAGTTACCAAATATTACTTTTTTATTTTAAAACTTTTACTCGCGCAAAAGTTTGAAAACATGTAATAAAAAACTGGAAACTAACTTAAAATCGGCGTTTGGCAATTTTATATGCGGAGCAAACTGTCACGAGAAAAAGTTTATTAAAAACACAATAAAAAAGCTGATTGAAAACTAATTCAGACAAACTGAAAATTCTATTTTTGCGATTTTTGAAGCTTTAAAATATTTCAGTATTTACAAGAATGCATGCATTATCGGTATTTATTTAAAGACAAACTAAAAAATGCTGTTTAGATTCAAAAACGCATTTGCAATTTCATCAAATTATAGCACTTTGCTTTTTTTCTTTTGGACACATTACAAAGTATGAACTGCTACTTAGTGAGAAAAACAAATAGGAATTTTCGAAATGTTCAATAATACTAAAAACATTCGTTGTTTTTTTTTAATGTTATATTTAAAAATTATGTTACATTCTTCTGGTTTTAGGTATAAAAAGTTGTTGAAGCATTTTTGACCGATCCAAAATGCACGTCGGGCGCTTTGTTACTGTGTGATAAACATACAGTAATGCAGTACTATTTTGCCCTAAAACTCAGGCACATGTTTTTTTATAAATGCATTTGTTTGGGTCATGAAGCAAATCTCGTTTAGAATAATTCAAGTAATAAATACTAACTATGGCTATAAGAAAAATTGTATTAATCTACCTCGGCTCGATTTGAAGCAATTAATTAATTTTTATTCACTGTCAGCTCACTCTGCCACTAGGAGACATATGAGGGGTATCCCGAAAATTATTCTTCTGACTTTCGTCTCCGAAAACTTCGTTCTTTCAGATCAGATTTTGTTAACACATTTTCTAAATGGCAAGATTTTCCCAAACGATAAAGATTTGCTTAATTTTTAGGTTTCACCTAGGCTCAGTAAAAAATAGATTTTTCTTTTTCCAATTTAAAAAGCACACCGTCCAATACAAGTTTGCCTTGATAAAGTTTTGCTTGATTTTTAGATTTTCGCTTAGGATTAGATTCTTAGTTTTTAGAAACAAATAAGTTAATAAAAGTTTATAATGGTAAAATTTTGTTGATTTAGGTTTTTGCTCAGGCTTAAAAAAACTCTTATTTCATTGTTTTAGTCGCAAAATACAAAAAAACTGGTCTTTTGAAAAGTACATTTACAAAATCGCACCAAAAAGACGAGTTTTCCAAAGGCGAGATGTTTAAAAGACGAGCTTTAGAAGACGAGATGTTAATAGACGTAATGTAAAAAACGAAATTTCTGGGAACCATATGCAATAGCAGCTCAAACATGGTAGAAGAACGTACTCCTTCCAAAAGCCGCCAAAAATTGGAGAGAGACAATATTATATTGTAATTGTAATTGAAATTGTTTATTCAAACAAATAACATATAATACTTAGAAAGTAAACAAAAAAATTACAACCGCTTAAGGAATTGTACATAGAATATTTAAATACAAGTAAAGGTTGAATCAAGTGGAAATATCAAGACAAGAGTCGAAATAATATTTTTATGTACATAAATAATAATATTTAAATACAACAATAGATCTATAAAATTACCAAGCCAAAAATATTGTTATGGAACAAAAGGAGAGAACACAATGAGCCATACAGCTTCTTACATGTGTCTGTCAAATTTAGTGAATTCATCAAAAGTTAAATTATCGATTTGTTTTTTAAAACTAGTAAAGTTGTTAGATCGAATCACATTATGCAGGTAATGATTCCAGTATTTTGCAGTTTGAATAACAAAAATGTTAAGCATTAAATTGGTTTTAGCAATTTTTAGATACAGCTTTTGATGATGATCATTTTTCGCACGAAATTTTGCCCATTCAAAAAAGTTTTTAAAATTTAAATCAATAAGATTCAGAATAAGTTTTGTATTCATAATACATTTTTGTATTTACCTAAAACTTGTAGCTAGTTTTTAGGTAAAATCTAGTTCTACGAGTTTCAAGAGAATTAAGCTGTAAAAATTTTAAACGCTCAAGATACGGAATGCCAGAAAGAAGGTTACACTTTGCGTATAATCTACGCCTAAAGTTTCTTTGAACGCTTTCAATCAGATCAATATCTTTTAAAAGATATGGGGACGATAAGAGAACTTAAGTTTATAGTCAATTAGTACAACTAGATCACAAACACAATCTTTACTTTCAATGACAATATTATTGAGCCTGTATTGAGTTTTAGAATTATTGTGACCAAAGTGAATCACGTTACATTTGTTTATAGCAATATTGAGTTGCCAGGTTGAAGCCCAAAAACAAAACTGTCTAAAAATTTTTGAAAACAAGCATGGGTTGTCTCTTTATCAATTATACCATAGAGTTTAGCGTCGTCAGCAAAAAGCTTGACTGACGTTTTAGAGTTCAAACAATCTGGCAAATCATTTATGTAAATTAAAAACAATAAAGGCCCAAGAACACTGCCCTGGGGCACCCCACTGGACACAAAAATATAATCAGAAGAAACATTACTTTTACAGGTTTCAGGAGAGTATTCATTTAGTATGACTTTTTGACGGCGATTTGTTAGAAAATTTGAAATCCAATAATATAATTCAAAACCAATTTCATAAGCTTTAAGTTTGGGTTTGGTCAAAAGTTCAGGACGACTGACCGAATCAAAAGCCTTGGAAAATCAATGTATAACAGATTTTTTTATTTTCCAGAGCTTTTACCCAGTCAGAAAGCGTAGACAACAGCTGCAGACCAACTGATTTACGTTTAAGGAATCCAAATTGAGCAGCATTGATTAGGTTTTTGTTAAAGCTTGGTATCTGTTGCTTTTGAAAATTCCTCCTGTCTGTTTACATTTTTCTTTTAATATTCTTCTTCTTCAATTTTTTTTCATCTCAAAAGACAAATGATTTTTATATAAATTATTTGCGGTCCAGTATTGATGCACCAGTTTTTTCTTTAATTTAATGTTAGTTTTGTCAAAAAGTCATACTAAATGAAAACTCTCCTGAAACCTGTAAAAGTAATGTTTCTTCTGATTATATTTTTGTGTCCAGTGGGGTGCCCCAGGGCAGTGTTCTTGGGCCTTTATTGTTTTTAATTTACATAAATGATTTGCCAGATTGTTTGAACTCTAAAACGTCAGTCAAGCTTTTTGCTGACGACGCTAAACTCTATGGTATAATTGATAAAGAGACAACCCATGCTTGTTTTCAAAAAATTTTAGACAGTTTTTGTTTTTGGGCTTCAACCTGGCAACTCAATATTGCTATAAACAAATGTAACGTGATTCACTTTGGTCACAATAATTCTAAAACTCAATACAGGCTCAATAATATTGTCATTGAAAGTAAAGATTGTGTTCGTGATCTAGTTGTACTAATTGACTATAAACTTAAGTTCTCTTATCGTCCCCATATCTTTTAAAAGATATTGATCTGATTGAAAGCGTTCAAAGAAACTTTACGCGTAGATTATACGCAAAGTGTAACCTTCTTTCTGGCATTCCGTATCTTGAGCGTTTAAAATTTTTACAGCTTAATTCTCTTGAAACTCGTAGAACTAGATTTTACCTAAAAACTAGCTACAAGTTTTAGGTAAATACAAAAATGTATTATGAATACAAAACTTATTCATAATCTTATTGATTTAAATTTTAAAAACTTTTTTGAATGGGCAAAATTTCGTGCGAAAAATGATCATCATCGAAAATTGCATCTAAAAATTGCTAAAACCAATTTAATGCTTAACAGTTTTGCTATTCAAACTGCAAAATACTGGAATTTGTTACCTGCATATGTGATTCGATCTAACACCTTTAGTTTTAAAAAACAAATCGATAATTTAACCTTTGATGAATTCACTAAATTTGAAAGACACAAGCCATATGGCTCATTGTGTTCTCTCCTTTTATTCCATAACAATATTTTTGGTTTATTAATTTTATAGATCTATTGCTGTATTTATATATAATTATATTATTTATGTACATACGAATATTATTTCTACTCTTGTCTTGATATTTCCACTTGATTCAACTTTTACTTGTATTTAAATATTCTATGTACAATTCCTTGAACGTTTGTATGTTTTTTTTTACTTTTCAAGTATTATATGTTGTTTGTGGGAATAAACAATTACAATTACAATTACAATATAATATTGTCTCTCTGCAATTTTTGGCGGCTTTTGGAGAATTACGCTCTTCTACCATGTCTGAGCTGCTATTGCATATGGTTCCCAGAAATTTCGTTTTTTTACATTACGTCTTTCAACATCTTGTCTTGGGAAAGTTTGTCTTTTAAATATCTCGTCTTTGAAAAACTCTTCTTTTGGGTGCGATTTTGTAAATGTACTTTTCAAAAGACCAGTTTTTTTGTATTTTGCGACTAAAACAATGAAATAAGAGTTTTTTTTAAGCCTGAGCCAAAACCTAAATCAAGCAAAATTTTACCATTATAAACTTTTATTAACTTATTTGTTTCTAAAAACTAAGAATCTAATCCTAAGCGAAATCTAAAAATCAAGCAAAAATTTATCAAGGCAAATTTGTATTGGACGGTGTGCTTTTTAAATTGAAAAGTAAAAACCTATTTTTTACTGAGCCTAGGTGAAACCTAAAAATTAAGCAAAACTTTATCGTTTGGGAAAAACTTGCCATTTAGAAAATGTGTTACAAAATCTCATCTAAAAGACGAGTTTTTCTAAGACGAAAGTCAGAAGAAATAATTTTCGGATACCCCTCATATGTCTATAAGTGGCAGAAATAACTGACAGTGAATGAGAGTAATTGATGCTTCAATCAAGCCAAGATCAATTGATGCAATTTTTTCTAATAGCCATAGTTAGTATTTATTACTTGAATTATCTAGACGATTTGCTTCATGACCCAAATAATTGGCATTTTATAAACATGTGTGAGTTTTAGGGCAAAATGGTACTGCCGTACTGTATGTTTATCACACAGTGACAACACAACATGCATTTTGGATCAGTCAAAAATACTTCAACACAGGATTATACCTAAAAACAGAAGAATGTCACATAATTTTTAAATATAACATTAAAAAAACAACGAATGTTTAGTATTATTGAACATTTCGAAAATTCCTATTTGTTTTTCTCACTAAGTACAGTTCATACTTTGTAATGTGTCCAAAAGAAAAAAAGCAAATGCTATAATTTGATGATTCAAATGCGTTTTTGAATCTAAACAGCATTTTTAGTTTGTCTTTAAATAAATACCGATAATGCATGCATTCTTGTAAATACTGAAAAATTTTAAAACTTCAAAAATCGCAAAAATAGAATTTTCGCTTGTCTGAATCAGTTTTCAATCAGTTTTATTGTGTTTTAATAAACTTTTTCTCGTGACAGTTTGCTCCGCATATAAAATTGCAAACGCCGATTTTAAGTTAGTTCCCAGTTTATTACATGTTTTTTTAGAACTTTGCGCGAGTAAAAGTTTTAAAATAAAAAAGTAATATTTGGTAACTTATTTTTCTTGGGACTGGAATCTTTTTGGTAGCGGTTTTTTTAATAAAGGCGAAAATGTGTAAAATGAAATGAGTTTAACGCGATTAAATAGATAGTGAAAAGGAAAGGAATTGGACGGGTGAGTTTCGGACCCATGACAACCCAAATCCCTTTTAATGTAGTATCAACATCAGTTAAGTAGAATGGCTGGTGAGAGGGCTGCAGAATTAAATATACTGTTTCAAATGTTTTAAGTATGCATAAATGTTTTTCAATCAGTTGTTTATATATTGCTTTGAGACATTTACTGCCCTGTCTGAGTCATATTTTGTGTCAATGTGTGTATGAGATGAACAATGTTAAAGTAACGTTTTTCTTTTAGTTTTATGTTATATTATTGTTTTTATTATTGAGATGCTGCATAAAATTTAATTTAAATAATTATTTTCCTGTTTTAGATTGTTAATTTAGAACAAACCTTCTGCCAAGATTAAAATTGAGAAACTGCACAAATTGGCGAATTTAAAACTGCTTAACTCTGTAGTTGTCCCATTTTGTGAAGAACATCAGAATATTAATATTTATCAGGTGTTTTAAATTTAGTGGGGTTTTCTATCGCACGCGACGTAAATTTTATTTGTTAATGTTTATGTAGGTTTATACTTGGTAAATCAAGGATGCCGCAAGAGCGCCACGGGGCGATTTAGCCCCGCGGCGCCGCGCCAACCATAATTAGAGAACGTGGGTAAATTTTGAAATTCATGTTCATCTCCTTCTTCTTCTTCTTCTTCTTCTTCTTCTTCTTCTTCTTCTTCTTCTTCTTCTTCTTCTTCTTCTTCTTCTTCTTCTTCTTCTTCTTCTTCTTCTTCTTCTTCTTCTTCTTCTTCTTCTTATTATTATTATTATTATTATTATTATTATTATTATTATTATTATTATTATTATTATTATTATTATTATTATTATTATTATTATTATTATTATTATTATTATTATTATTACTATTATTATTATTATTATTATTATTATTACTTATTATTATTATTATTATTCTAACGCTTAATTCTTAAAATCGATATTCCTCCTTCGTTACTGATTGATCAAAAATAAACACGGGCTCATTGAAATAAAGAAAGAATTACGCAACTTTCTTAAGAGCCACTTTTTTATATAGGTCCTTGTTATTATCAGAGCACCGCGCCAACTATAATTAGTTGGGAAAATTTTGTAATTCATCTTCATCTTCTTCTACTTATTTTTATTACTATTATTCTAACGCTCATATCCTAAAATAGATATTCGTTCATCGTTCATGTGGCGTTTTAACCCCGAGGCACCGCACCAAATATAATCAGAGAACATGGATAAAATAAAATTTGTATTTCATGTTCATCTTCTTCTTCTGCCGATTCTTTATTTTAAAAAATAATTGCAATCATTAGTGGTGCGGGAGCGCCACACAGCAATGTAGCTCCACGACACTGCGCCAACTTATGTAATTAAAGAACGTGTGTAAGTTTTGTAATTCATGACCATCTTCTTTTTCTCATTATTATTATTTTTATTTCAAAAATATAATTCCAATTCTTGCTGGTGCGGCCATTTAGCCCCACTCTCCCGCTCCAACTATAATTGGAGAACGTACGTAGTTTTTTTTAATTAAATTTTCATCTTCTTCTTCTTTTTATTTTAAGAAGTATAATTAAATTATCCGTGCACGGGAACGGCACACGGCGATTAAGCCCTATGGCACCGCACCAACTATAATTAGAAAACATGGATAAAGTTTGTAATTCATGTCCCTATTCTCCTTATGATTAATAGATTTTTTTCAAACGCTTATATCTTAAAACCGATATTCCTCGGTTGTTACTGATTTATCAGCAATAAACATGAGCTCTTTGGAAAGAGTAAAAAATCGCGCATTAATTTTTTTAGAAGCCACTTTTTTCAGAGTCCAAATTTAAAATTTAAATTGTTGACAACATTATTTAAGGTTTTTATTAATAATCGAGCAGTATTAGAAATTTATATTATTGCATAGCTAAGACTCTAATTTTTTATATTTAATTTAAAAAATCAATTTATCAACCCTAAATAAAGAATGAAGAATGTCGGCAAAGTTTTTCACATTGTAATGTTCACGAAAAATACGTTTTCTATATTGATAATATTAAAACTTTTAAAACATTATATCTCGGCAACGAATTGCTTATAAACATTTGTCATTGAACAGCTAATACTATACTATATAAGGTTATTTCTTTAATTTGATTTAAAAATGTGGTAGACAAGCCCTGAAAAATACTCCAAGAATAGAGCAGGAAAAAAGGGCGATTTCTCCCCGGGCGTGTGTTTAGACGGAAAAGATGTGGACTAGACTGAGATGGACATTATGTGGACTATAGAAAATTTGCATTTGGTTTGGGCAGCTGCTCACTAAATAAAAATTTATACCATATGATAATGATTTGTTTATACATTGATCTAATCACACAGCACTGTTGCATTTTTTTTAGTTTGATGAAATGTCAATTAAAAAATTATACTCACAGCAATCTTTGACAAGCGCAAAATCGCCACTTTTTCAAATTTATAGTTGTTTCTTACACATACATATATAACCTTCTAATTAAAAAAGCAACGATTTCGCGCTTGTCAAATATTGCTGTGAGTATGATTTTTTAATTGTCATTTCATCTGATTAAAAAAATGCAACAGTGCTGTGTAATTAGTTCAACGTATAAATAAATTATTATCATATGGTAGAAATTTTTTATTCAGTGGGCAGCTGGCCAAATCAAAAACGAATTTCTTATGGTGCAAATAATGTTCATCTTAGACTAGTCCACATCTTTTCTGTCTTAACATACGCCCGGGGAAAAATCGCCCCTTTTTCCTGCTCTATTCTTAGAGCATTTTTTAAGGCTAGTTATACAATAGCATTATTTGTTTTAGAGATGATTTTTAAAACCTCATTTGGATTTTTAAAAAATATAACATTGTTAGTCTAAAAATTAAAAGAGTTGTATTTGCATTATTTAGTTAAAAAATCAAAGCTGTGGTTGTGCTGTGCGCTGTTTCATAAATGTTAGGAACATTTGATTCTTTGTAAATATTTACAAAGAAATGATATTCTATAATAAAGCATAGGGATTTTTGCAAATAATATTTATGCAAATTTTTGGTTTTTATAGGTTTTTCCGAAAGTCTATTGCATTTTTATTTTTTTGAAGATTTCTCTAATAAAAAAAGGACTTTTACAAAGAAAGGGCATGTTAGTAACTTTTATGAAACATAATATTTTTCTAAATTTCAACTATAAATAAACTTTCAACTATAAATATAACAAAGTGATTTCATTTAATAAATTTTTATTTAGGTTGATACCAATAAAATATGGTCCAAACTAGAAAAATTTTTTTAAAATACAACACATGCTTTCAGTCATTACCACTCAAACACAAAGCAAGGCGAAAGTCTCAAATATGCTTGGTATAAACTAAAAATTAATTTTATCAGGTTGAAATTAGAGGAATGTTCAAATAACCATTTGTTCTCCAAAAAATTGTTACGTGCAGGACAACACGTGTCATAACTAGTGATGTTCCTACCCTCCAATATCTTGCTCTGGAGCTCCGGCCATTTAAAGGGGAGGGAGCTCTGGAGCTCCGTTCCCTAAATGATCGATTTTAAGCTTATTTAAGCTTGAAATGCATTTAAGGTTGCTTTTCCTGCGTTTTTTCCAAGCGTTTTAAATAATTTTTAAAAAGAAAATTAATTTACAAAAAAATTTTGAAAAAAAATAATAATCTATGGCGTCAATTTTTTAATTATTTATGAGGTTAGTACAAAAATAGGGCGAAGCTCCGGAGCTCTGGAGCTCTGGCGATGGCTCCAAAGCTCCTAAAAGTAAAGCTCCGCTCCGGAGCTCCGAGATCCACTTTTAGGAGCTCCGGAGCAACCCCCAGAGCTCCGAGGAACATCACTAAAGTTAAATTCTATCAGGGTGAAAATACATGAGTGGTAAAGTAACCACTCGTTTTTTAAGAAAATATCACGTGCACCGAAACACATGACGCAACTAAATAATAATTGGTTACATAACCGCTGAAAACTTTTTTTTTAATTTTTCTCGATCGCGGGTTTATTGTTTATTTCTTCCTGGCGGAGAGCGGTTACGCCCTTAATTTCAGCCTGGAAGACTTTAGCTATAGTCGTTACCAACGGTGAATAATAGGAATCATTCAGGACAAAGGTGTGACACCAACAAATCGCAATCAGCGGAGGAACGAGAATCATCGTAACCAAAAGAAGTGTCTCGATAAATGTTTTGAACCTCTCTTTCCAAAGACATTTAGTCTTCCTGGTTGGCTTCCAAAAATTTAGCCCAGCATTCTCAAGAAAACATGTAATGATGTAATGTATAAATGAACAGAAAATGCATGCAGTAAAAACATAACTCACTCAGTTTTAAAAACTATAGTTTGGCATAATAGTTTGCTTTTTTGATTTTTTGAAACTTTTCAAAAATTTTAAGGTTTTAATGGTTTTTTTTTATTTTTACTTTCTGGAGGTGTTATATTGAGTACCGGGGGGGAGGGTTAAATAACGGCAAAGATGTAAAATCGGATCCCTGTTTCTTTTTCTTCCAAAATAAAATAAAATAAAGTGCGAAATAAAACCATCCTGAACACCATAAAAAAATGGCAAAAGATTATGGAATAAAATTATTAAAAATATTTGATTATTTTATGCTTTACCAACAGAAGGTTTGGAAAAAAACGCAGCAAAATGAATATTTAAATATTTTTTCTTTATAAAGTGAAAAATACAATACAACTCAACACAAGCTAATATATTATAAGAAATAATTTCACAACCACAGATTTGTTAATATTTTAATGCAAAATAAAGTTCATTTCACATTATTTTCAAAAATTTCCTAAAACACTAAATAAAAGTTAAAATATTACTTGAAAACACAAGCGGCAAAATTTATTTGTAAATTTATTTTTGGACAAATTAACACAAATGTCTTTTTTTTAGTTTGTTTCCGAGTTTTTTTAAGTGTTAAATTTGTTTTTATTAAATTGGTTAAATACTGAGTCAATACGATGTATTTTATACTGCATAATACATTCTTTGTTAAGCGATTATCTTTAGAGCTGACCCTTGGATCAAAATAATGAACCCAGCGAAACATTGAAACATAATTTTCAAAAAACGTTTCAGCTGGCGAGGTTCTTAGAAAACAAAGAGTGCAACCCCATGGTTCACTACCGGATTATTAAGGTTAAATTCAGCTTTTGTCTGGGGATTTTTCACCCCGCAACCACGAAAGGTGGTACCTGTTTGATTCTTGAGCGATTGCCTCTAAATCTGACTCTTGGATCAGAGTAATGAACCCAGCGAAACATTAGAAAAATATGTTTCAAAAAAACGTTTCAGATGGCGGGGTCCTTAGAAAACTAAAGGTGCAACCCCACGGTTCACTACCGGATTTTTTAAAGTTAAATTCAACTTTTGGCTGGGGACTTTCACCTCGCACTGCCAAAAGGTGGTACCTGGCGGATCCTTGTGCGATTGCTTTTGAGCTGACTCAGGGTAATGAATGCAGCGAAACATTAACAAACAGAGTTGCTAAAAACGTTTCAGCTGGCGGGGGCCTTAGAAAACTAAGGGTACAACCCCATGGTTCATTAACGGACTTTTAAGGTTAAATTCAGTTTTTGGCTGGGGAGCTAGAATCAGCTCCAAAGGCAATAGCTCAAGGATCCGCCAGGTACCACCTTTGGTGGGTGCGGGGTGAAAGCCCCCAGCCAAAAGCTGAATTTAATCTTAAAAGATACGGTAATGAACCATGAGGTGTCACCCTTAGTTTTCTAAGGACCCCGCCAACTGAAACGTTTTTTGAAACTTGATGGCCGCGTTTGTTAAACACAAGTGTCACACCTTTGTCCTCAATGATTTGTATTATCCACTTTTAGTCACGACTCATTAACGATTGGCTAAATTACCATTGACAGCATTTTTAAAAAAAAATTGATCTTGCATGTTTATTTTTTTATTTATCCTTGATGGAGAACGAATACACCCTTAAATTTAAC
The DNA here is from genome assembly GCA_030248175.1 of Microlaimidae sp. YZB2_3. Taxonomy (NCBI): domain Eukaryota; kingdom Metazoa; phylum Nematoda; class Chromadorea; order Desmodorida; family Microlaimidae; species Microlaimidae sp. YZB2_3. The sequence continues at coordinate 12,509 of JASAMX010012954.1, forward strand.
CTAAAAACTTTAGTTTTGATAATCTATATATTAAAACAATTGCTTTTTTATATATAAAAAGGATATAATAGATATAATTATGTTATTTTTTTATGAGGCACAAAACAAAAAAATTATAAAATTTTTTTTTTGCTCTGAATTTTTCACAAATTTTGGATAATCAGGCAATTGAAAACGTGATACAAAACTGTTCAACACCATAGTTAAAATAAATGGGACCTTGTTTGCTCTATTTTTTTCAATACATACAATGTAGCGCTTTCAGTCTAATCATTACCTATAGTCAAATAGTATGTGTTATCGAAATAAATTTTAAATTCTAATGTTAAATTTTGAAGCTTTATTTTAGAATTAAATAACACTCTTATATTGGATGAATTTTAGGTATGACGACATGCATCTGATGACCAAAGCTCATAGGATTATCGCCAATGAGGCTTTTAAGGTTCTGTCTAATCACTTTGACCGATCGCTTTCAAACAAAGGCTTCCGTTTTTCAAATGAAAAACTTCTTACAGCGATTTTCTTTATTGTATTTTTATGTTAAACTGTTTTAAACTGCCATATTTGAACGCAAAATTAAAATTTAAAAGATTTTTACAATGGTGTTTTTTAGTTATTTGTGTAAAATTTTTATGTGTGTGCGTTTTTATAATCTCCCTTTTTTTTGAACCACAGTATGAGTTTTTGTAAGCCAGATTATTGTTCTATATTTTTTAAACCTAAGAAAAATATATAAAGTAATGCATATTTTAAATTTTAGGTACATTATCTAAATTGTTCACATTCGTTTGTTTTAAGTATCCTAAAAACGAAAAAAAATATATTCTAGTTGTTTTCTCCTTCACTTAGAACATCAAGAATAAAATACGGTATGTTTATGTATTGTTTAATATATCATGCTAACCAAACCATACTCAAACCAGTTTTTCTTGACCACGATAGTAGAAATAAGTCCTTGGTTTTTGCTTACTTCAAATTTAACAATTATTATAAGCCAAGTATACAAGCAAGCAGAATAGCGAGAAATTTTGTACAACCATTTATTTACCAAACGTGTTGTTGAAATTCGGAGTGCAGGTACTTTCTAAGTAGAAGAGCATCGCCGAATTAGATATATCAAAAGAACTATTATAATCCGATGATACATCCAACCCAACAACTTTTGGCGTTTCATGAGATAATGTTATATGCCTCCTGGCTCGCACTTTATATTTTTCTTGTTATCAAAATAACAAAACCAGTTCCACCTGCTCAGTGGATTGCGCTTACCCTTTCTTTTTAAGATGTTATTTTTATGAATTTTCTGTCATTTGTCTAATTAGAAAAGCTTTGGAGCCACCGAGGGAATTTGAACTTGGAGCCAAATGTTTTAGCCGCTAAAACCCAATCCTTTAGCCTAAAATAAACCAAAACTTAACCCAAGCTTTTTTTTAAATTTTGGGCTTCACGTTCATATTTTCGCGGCTCAAAACTCCTTTAATTTTCCAACGGCTCCAAAAATCTTGTATACTATGTTAATTAAGTAACACTGTTGTAAAACCGTGGTTGTATCACGGCAGCTTCATAGCGAAAACTCATGTTGCTGTAAAATTTTGGCAAATATGTAAATTAATTTGTTTCTTTAAATATCTCTATTTTTTAAATTGCAATTATTTTTTCAGTTATTTTTGCTGAAGGCATTATTAAGAATTCATTTGTTTCAACACACCACGAAAAACAACCACAAAAATGTTTTGACAGCACAATCAAAACAGGACAGCAAACTTAATGCTTATTATCTTTCGAGTCGTCCCGAAAATTCTCAGCATATCTAATGCTAGTTATTATATAAAAATGCACGAAAATGTTTTAATATTATAAAATTACTATTTTTGTTTTATGTCTTCTCAAAAATTTTATTTTTATAATCCTACCTTTTATAAGTCAATCAAACAAACTATGATATTTAAGTAAAACAAACTATTGTTATGCAATAAGTCTATCCTGATTTATGCGGGAAGGTTAAGTTTTTTGCTCGTCAGTACCCTCGTGTCCAGTACCTTCGTGTCCCCCTTGCATAATAGATCAATTTTGCTGCGAGGTTGTAGTGAACGCAATTTTTTTAAACCCAGTACCTTCGTGTCTAGTACCCTCGTGTCCAGTACCCTCGTGTCCAGTACCGTCGTGTCCAGTACACTCGTGTCCAGTACCCTCGTGTCCCGTTCCCAAAAAATACATACAAACTCCACTAAATATACTCTCAGCAAATTATCATTTGTTCATTTATGTGTACTAATAGAAAGAAATTTAACAAAAGAATATACTTAATTTATTATTCGTATAACTATTATTTAGCATATAAACTATATCATATATTTAAAAAAGCTATATCACAAAATACTCTCTCTATTTATATTTATGGTGATAACCTCGCTGCTAATTATTGAAATATAGTTCAATATAAAACTATATCTTAGATACTCTCATTCTATATTTGTAGTTTTAACCTTACGGAATTAACAACTCATTTACTATAATAAACATTCAATAGTCACATAATAACTCACCATATATCCAACTAGCTTATAAATATTTTGCACATTTTCACGACAATACGTACACACTGCCTATTCTAATTACTAGCAATACGGAACTGAACGAAGTACATGTACATA